>CM062296.1:617684344-617922748 GCA_031216915.1 Pictodentalium vernedei | reverse complement strand
ACACAGTATCTATTTTTAGCTCACCATTTGTTTATTTGGGTCACACTTATTTACTTGAAATTGAATTGGGTATGTTACGGTGTGTAATAATAATAAAAAAAATAATAATTACAGAAAGAAATCTGAGAGCCAGCAACAATAACTAATTCCACTATTCAAACTGTATTAATAACAAGAGGCCCCAGGGGGCCTGAGGGTGCTCACCTGACATGGTAGCCTAAATATCAAGCCAGGGAATTGATTTTAACAAGTTATATCTGCCCCTCCTAAGAAAAACTTATACCAAATATCCAAAGATTCTGACCAGTGGATACAAAAAAATTATTCTTAAAGAATATTCCTCATATTGAACTAAGTAATAATTCGGGCTCCCACAGGAAACCCATATATGAACCCAGGGACTTGGCTTGAAGAAACTTCTCACCTCCAGTGGGATGCTGTATACCAAATATTAAAAGATTCTGACTGGTGATTTTTGAAGAATATTCCTCATATTGAACTAAGTTATAATTCGTGACAGGGAGCCCAAATATCAACCCAGGGACTGGGCTTGAACAATTTGAAGCTTACCCCCCCTAAGGATGCTTCATACTAAATATCAAAGCATATTGACTGCTGGATCTGAAAAAGATTTTTAATGAAAAATTCCTCATATTGAATTAAGTTATAATTCGGGCTCCCACAGGGAGCCCAAATACTTAACCCAGGGACTTGGCTTCAACAACTTGAATCTCACCCCCCTAAGGATGCTACACACCACATATCAAAACATTCCGACTGCTGGATCTGAAGTAGAAGATTTTTTAAGAAAATTCCTCATTTCGAACTAAGTTACAATTCAACCTCCCACAGTGAGCCCAAATATGGACCTAGGGATATGGCTTGAACAAACTTCAAGCTCAACCCCCTAAGGATGCTATATACAAATATCAAAACATTCCGACGGCTGGATCTGAAGAAGATTTTTAAAGAAAATTCCTCATTTTGAACTAAGTTATCATTCGGACGCCCATTGTGAGCCCAAATATGGACCTAGGGACATGGCTTGAACATACTTGAATCTCACCCCCACCCCCCTAAGGGTGCTGCATACCAAATATCAAAACATTCTGACTGCTGGATCTGAAGAAGATTTTTAAAGAAAATTCGAACTATGTTATAATTTGGGCAACCACAGTGAGCCCAAATATGAACCCAGGGGACTTGGCTTGAACAAACTTGAATCTCCCCCCCCCCCCCCCCCCCCCCACCACCTTAGCATGCTGCATACCCAATATCAAAAGATTCTGCCTGCTGGATCTTGAGAAGAAGATTTTCAAAGAAATTTGCCTGAAATGCACTAAGTTCAAATTTGGGCTCCTATACTGAGCCCAAATATAAACACAGGGGGTCAATTTGAACAAACTTGAATCAGATCCACCCCATCTTCTATACTGAGCCCAAATGTGAATCCAGGGGGCCGATATGAACAAACTTGAATTAGAACCACCCCACAATGTTGCATACCAAATATCAAAAGATTCTGTCTGCTGGATCTGGAGAAGAAGATTTTTTAAGAAATTTGTCTGAAATGCACTAAGTTCGAATTTGAGCTTCTATAGTGAGCCCAAAGATGAATCCAGGGGGCTGATTTGAACAAACTTGAATTAGAACCACCCCACAATGTTGCATACCAAATATCAAAGATTCTGTCTGCTGGATCTGGAGGAGAAGATTTTTTAAGAAACTTGCCTGAAATGCACTAAGTTCAAATTCGGGCTTCTATAGCGAGCCCAAATATGAATCCAGGGGGCCGATTGAAGTCGGTTGAAAAATGTTCACGAAGCCGGACTGACGACAGACGATGGACGACGGATGGCAAGTGATAAGTTTAGCTCACTTCAGTGAGCTAAAAAAATAATATGGAAAGAAAATGGTACAATATCTTTTACACTGTATGGTTCATAGAAAAATGAAACAGAAATACTTATCAGTTTAACTGAACGTCACATCGCAGCAAGGCATAATTGGTGTGGGGCATGACAGTGAAGGGACAATTGTTGGTGGAGCAACATCATGTTTTCTGATGAATTGAGGTTCACTCTCGACTTCCACGACGGGCGAAACAGAGTGTGGCAGCGGCGGCAGAATGAACGATACCATGACGTAACCGCTAGGCAGCACGATCGTTTTGGTGGTGGATCGGATATGGTGTGAGGAGGCATAACCATGACAAGTAGAAGAGCATTACATGTCATCCAAGGGCTTGTCACAAGGCAGTACTTCCATGACTACATGCTAGCAGCTCATGTGGTGCCATTTGTGTGATGTCACAGCCATCGATTCATTTTACAAGATGACAATGCAAGAGCACACAGGGCCCATGTTGCTAAGGTGTTCCTCCCAGAGCATAACATCACTACACTGCCTTGGCCAGCACTTAGTCCAGACCTTTCACCAATTGAGCATGTCTGGGATATGCTTGGCAGGCACCTATGACAATGCCAACAGCCCCCTACTAATGTCCAGAACATGCTGCTGCACTGCAGGAGGAATGGAATAACATCAGTCTAGCTGATATTGGACGTTTGGTGAGGTGTATGCCACGTCAGATCCGTGCTTGTCTCACAAACCGAGGAGGATTTACGAAGTATTGAGGTCTTGGACTGAATGTGGTAAATTCTCTGACTGACCGACCATGTCTTCTACAGCTCAGTGTGTGGAATGTGTGCTTGTCAGACACCCAACTATCACTGAAATCATTTACCAGTGTTATCCTTTAAGAAAACCATAAAGGTTATGGAATCCAAATTCTCTCATGGTGTCCCATCCATCCTTTTTTATCCTGAATAAAAAAATCAAGTTTACTAACATAGCAAAGCTAAATGTCAGCATATCATATCAGTTTTCTTTGGCACTTTAATCCCTGTATGAATGGGTCAGAACACTGGTAGTGCTAACTTACTGACCCAATATATAATTTCAATTATGTGTAACTTAAATTCATTAGTGAGCACTCTGATTAACATATGTTCATGCCATTTGAACTCCCATATTTTTAATCAATGTTAATGAAGAAATAATCACAAAAATATTGCTGGCTTTCATTATGTTGCATACAAAGTGCAGTGATTATTTTCATGAAAAAAATGAAAGAACACATCTTAAGTCTAATGAACTGTTGAGATATCAAAGCCTTCACTATTCATATGTTTTATCAAGTCATTGATTTATTTAAATATGCATATCCAAAGCACCAGAAGAAAGAGAATATCATAAAAATTCACAGATTTATGCACAAAAAGCTTAGAATTATTTTCATTGCATCGATGATGTATAGCTCCAAGGTTACACTTCTAAAATGTTATCTTAACTCTACGCTCAATGATTTTTAATAACAAAGATAAATTTTCTTAACCCAACCTTCATTGTGGTGAACTAGTTTGTCATTGATTGGTGATGAGTATCATATGGTAGTGGGCAGTGTGGCTAGCATTGTCCACTGGTAATGATGATGACATTACTTCTAGACGTGCAACATTTGGGTCTGTGACAAATGGGAATGCAACATCTGGATTCAGCAACTTTCTGACATTCCAAATTGAATAATGTATAATGCTATGATTGACTGGCATGAAGATAATTGTTTTCTACTGCAATAAATAGAAAGAATGCGATGTGTGTTTGAATTGGTGGATGTTTTTCATAACTTGTTGGAAAGGCATAGTCATAGTCATATTTTGCTTGAGCCTTTGGCTCTCACTAAATAGGACTATGCCATTCCAAATCATTATGTAAAGCACCTACCAATTCAGACATGCATCACATTCTGTGTTTATTACACATCCCCATGCATTGAAATTCATTCAAATAAACAAATTTTAATTTCGGTATTTAAACCCAAAGGTGAAGAGTCCGTTATTTTTGTTTGAAGCGGTATTGATCAAATGGATTGATAACAATTCAAAACAACCTTCAGGGAACCAGTCCAAAAACGAGTCACAACTATTCCGAACCTGTATCATGCCTGCCTCAAATGAGCTTCATGTGACATGACTAACATATGGAGGTTTTTTGAAGTGACAATTTTACAATTTATTTTATTTTATTGGGGTTTAACGACACTTTTTACAGCCAGGGTCACCTTGTGGCAGACTGTTTTACAGGTGGAGGGCACCAGAGCACCTGGAGAGAACCACCAAGTAACTGTGTGTCCATACATGCAGGGTTAGCAGTGGTTGAATACAAGCGCACCATCGACATGTAGTATGCCTTAGTACATGGTGCCCAAGGACAGAATCCAGTTACCCCTGGTAGGGATCAAACCAAGGACCTTTCGGTTTGAAGTGCAATGTCGTAATCACTGATCCACCATACTCCTGACAATTTTACAAACACAAAATAAAAACTCTCGTGCCTTGACACTAAACACTTTGGACAAACAAAAGCCCTGTTAAGGCAGCCAAGACTTGATTAGAGATCGTTGCTAAGCCACTGAACATTTTAAGGCTGTGGCCTTGTGGGAATTTAGGATCTTTGTCTAGGACCTTAAGGGTTAACCCTGTGAACATTGAAGACAAAATACTGAAATTTCATGCAGCAAATGTATTTCTCTCATAATGCAGTTAGGGAAAACACCAATCCAATCTTGTTTGACAGTTGTGTTTAGTATTCGATCTATTTTGATATTTGAATATTCAGATGATCTAACAAGTAAATATTCAAAATATATTTGAATATTTTCCGAAATTTTCTAACTGAAGAAATACAACCTTGAACAACAGAAAAATGGTATTTTAAGATTGAGTAACCTGAGATTAATCCCAAAGTACTGTAACATATAAGGCTAGATCCAAGTGCTATCAACATATTTTGCTGAATCCATCTCCTTAATATCTGTTTGCTGCTTTTATATTGTTTAATTTGTACTTTATACTTTGGAAATAAATATAATTTAGGCCTAAAAAAGTTAAAAATATGTTTCTCAGGTCCACTTGCATGGTTCTTTTGGCTTCCACATGCTCTTTTTTATGCAACCAATGCAAACTTAAAAATATAAAAATTAAATGGTTTATGTCTGATATTTTACCCAAGTTAATAAAACTGATAAATTTGTCTCTTGAGTGCAACAAGGCTTTGCAATTCTCTAGCATTGCAAAGCCTTCTTGCACTCAAGGAACAAAATAAATACACCACCACCCATGCTATTCTGTAGATTATGAGGCATAAAACATAAAACAAACCAAGAACATGAACTTTTGATGTCAAAGAAATAAGTACAAAAGTTAAAAATAAAATAATAAAAAAATGCCTGTCCACATGCAATTTTACAAAAAATGGCATGAGAAACAGAAGATCTACTTTGTGGGGCCTTAATCAAACATATTTTTGGTAAAACTTCTTGATTCTGAAATATATGATGTCTCCCTTGATCAAAACTCAAACAATTTGAATATTTAGTTCATAAATAAAAGCTAAAGCAAATTCAACTTGTCTGATGTTCTAGCTTTGTGCTAGGATATCTGAGGCAACCTTAGCAAAAAATACTTCTGTTATAATTTGCCTACATTTGCAGTTCTCACCAAAATGCAGCACCGGTAGCAGACTTTAAGGATCACTACCAGTTTAGTTGTTGATATACATTTAGTTGTGTTCAAAACCTCCATTTTGATGTGTGACATGCCCCTGTTATCCAAAGATCAGTCATTTCTTTTGATAGTCATATTCTGAGGTCATGGAAGGTTACAAGTGATACTGATTATGAAAATGGATAAACTGAATTGGTTAAATTCCTGGATGCATTTTGGAAAAACTCAGGTTGTAATTTTAATATTTTAACATAAGTGTGCAGAGTCAATATTGTTACCAATCACTTCAGCACAAAAAGGACCTGAATATTTTGATCTTTATCCACCAAATTTAATCGTGAGGTCTATAAATGTTAACTAGTAGAGTGTTGAGTTACTTTTCAAAGGTGATTTGAAACATGAGTATTTTTTTTTCAAACATACCAGGCTATTAGCAAGGGAGTCCTTAGTTTAGCAAAATTTTGTTCCTAAATGTCTTGTTACAATTTATTGGAGAGTGCCTGACACTCTGCAATAAATTTTAACAAAACAATTGTATAGAAATATTTTGTTGTTTACAGGTGAGAAAATAGCATGTTAATGATGCATACAGAGTAAGGCCACTAAAGTGGCTCTCAGCACTTTGCAATAGAGCCATGATAGTGGTTTCCAGCACTTTGGCAGTTGAAAAAAATAAGAGTGAAATTCTATTTTTTCCCCAGAATTGATAAATGTTTATTTTGTTTGTTTAACTGAGTTTAATTGCATACTAATTAATAATCATACTTCAGCTAAATGCTGATTTGTCACAGTTCTCAGATGAGAAGACCTTGATTATCCCCGAAATTCCCAAATGCCACTCACTCCCCATGCCTCTCCTCTCCTCCAAAAACGGTCAGAAAATTAACCAAATTAAGCATACCACAGCCTGAAATAGATTTCTCAATAATACCATACAAATATGGATATCATAAGAACCAGCTCTTCGAGCTGGTTCTTATATCCATATTTGTATGGTTTTATTGAAATATTGTGAAATTTGTTTTCTAAAAATGTGAAATTTAATTTATTTTTTTAAAAATACTGTGTTAGGTGAAGGGTTAACAGGGTTCCACTGCACTCCACTTCAAAGAACCTGAATATTTTGGTGTCTAACATTGTTTAAAAACAAGTTACAATAAAATCAGTTCATAAATATGAACTGTAGACTGTTAAACAAATCTAGGTCACGTGCCTGTGTGGCCTCATGGTTGAATGATCACTGCCAAAATAGGACGTTCTCATCTAGTCATTATACTGAGTCATCCTACAAATCTGCAATGAAATCCCTTCTTGAATGCAAGCTGTAGATTGTGCTAAAGGAATCTAGGTAACAGGCCTCTGCGGCCATCACAGTTGACTGAACCTGACAAAATATGTCATTCTCATCTAGACATTATACAGAGTCATCCTACGAAATTACAATAAAATCCCTTCATAAATACGACCTGCAGACTGTGCTAAAGGTTTTTGGGTTACGGGCCTGCGAAGCCATCACGGTTGACAAATCGCGACCAAAAGGGACATTCTCATCTAGACATTATACGTAGTAATCCTACCAATTTACAATGAAATCCCTTCATAAATACGACCTGTAGACTGTGCTACAGATTTTTGGGTTCGCGTAGCCATCACAGTTGACCGGTCGCGATCAGCAGACTGTGCTAAAAGTTTTGGGGTTTCGGGCTTGGGCCGCCATCACGGTTGACAGATCATGGCCAAAAGGGGACGTTCTCATCTAGACATTATACAGAGGCATCCTACCAAATTACAAAGAAATCCCTTCATAAATACACCTGTAGACTGTGCTAATGGTTTTCGGGTTTTGGGCATGGGCAGCCATATCGGTTGACCGATCGTGACCAAAAGGGGACGTTCTCATCTAGACATGACCTCAAACCTGCATATGAAATTTTGTGATGATCGGACAAGAACTACGGGGTGTGGCCTGAGCTAAAGAAAATGTGAACAGACTGACAGACTTCCGCACACATAATGGCAATAGCTTATCTTGACTTTGTCAAGTTTAGCTTAAAAACATAAAGGGAAGAAGTAAAAGATATAATTTAATATTCAACCCTTTCAATGTGGTAAGTTTCTTTGTTTACTAAGTTTAACAACACTTTTAACAACAATTTGCACTTTATGTTGGAAACCTGGTAAGTAGATAATTAGTGTGAAAGAACATGTGCCAATGTCAAATTAGGAACAGGTTAACCTCATAAAATTACTTGATTGATGCTGTTCAGGCATACCTTGAACTATTAAAAAAAACACACACATACTGTAATTTCTTTGTCAAAAGTCAGGGTGAATCTTTGAAGAATTAAAATCCAAAATAATGACTGATAATGATGAGAGAAAATTTCCATGTTTACACCTTTTTTGCGTAGGCATATATAGTTTAACACACTTACAGCATATAGCCTGCAACAGCTGATTTCATACTAAGTGAGGACAATATGTGTCATATTTCTGCATAATTACAAACACAAGATATAGCACAACTAGTCAATATTATAAATTTGCATACTACTTGCCTGCTAACTGTCTATCATATTTTAACCTGAAATAAACTGGTAAATTTTTTTTAAACTCTAAACCAAAGTCAAGTTTTGGTACTGAAAATTAACAATGATGATGTAACTAAAAAAATTTTAACCCTTTACACAGTTTTTAATCCATAGAAAATAGGTACACAAGATCCACTGAGGTGACCAAAACCTATCAATATTCAGTAACTATGTCATAATTCAAGGAACCTCAAAAATTCTGTGGTGTCCAACAATTTGTCAGACACCAGAGATCTATTGAGACTGCTGTAACTGAAGTAGTTAAAATAGCACTGGCAAGTCATTGCATATTAACCTTTGTCAGAAAAATTTCTGACAAGAAATGTTTTTAATATATTCAGGCTGTGGACTTTAATGTTTCCTGGATCAGATTACTGGTAGATAGTTGGTCAGGAAAAACCTGGACAATTCCATTAGTACTTTTACTGCCCATGTTACATAAGACCTGGCATTCTTTACCCTATCCAAGCTGACATTGCATATTATGATTGGAAACAGTTGGCTTCTTCTTATGAATTATGAAATCCATTTCAGCCAAATTCATCTCCCAAACATAATCAGGTCAGACAATCAAGCACACCCATGTATAACTGTGCCCCCTTTATTGACATAACAAAAAAGGTCTGCTTGCCATTGAACTGAAGTCACTCCATAAATACTGCAGTGTGTTTTCCAGAACTTATTTCGATGGCGATTTTTTCTCCCAAGAAAGACAACAGTGTTAAATGGTGCTCTCTTCCTAACCTCTTATTGATTCAGAGAATAAAAAGTTCCAGTTGTGAAGTTTACACTTGTGAATCCATGCACACTACAGCCTATTGACCGGACCTTATTTTGATATGGAACAGTCTTTGAGGTCTTTGTTTTTCGCTTCATTCTTTGCATTTCATGGATATGGCATCCTTATTTTGAGCACTATCATGTCGTGTTTTAAGTCATACCCATGGGTTTTGAATAAACAACAGGGAAAATTATCAAAAGACAGTCTATTTCTTTCTTTCTGATTACGATTAGCATTGGGCAATAAAGTAAAGAATGTGAGCAACTATTTCTGAGCATTGGAAAAAATCACACTTCAATATTTTTCCACACTTGTGAAATGAAAACTGCGAGTGTGATTTTTCACACGCCTGCATTTTTTCCCAGATGTCACTGTTGACTGTGCAGAAGACAGTCACACATTAATTAAATGATGCATATTCTGCCATGAATAATAATGAGATAACTCGTATGTGTCAAATAGTTACTAATCATTAGTAATTATTTGGACACATATCAGTTAGTACAATGGTTTCTCACATTACTGCGTTGGGTAAAAGGGTCAACTAGTAGAGTGCTACATTGTTTTTAGTCAGGGCAAGGTGGTACAGTGAACTAAGGTGTACTGCACATTGATGGTGTTCTCGCCTTCAACCAATGCTAACCCTGCTTGTGTGGGGTTAGTATGTTGGGGAGCCAGACAGTTCCTTTCTGCTGATAAGTGGTTCTCGGGCTACTTAGTTTTCCTTCACCCATAAAACTGTCCGAATGAGGTGACTCTGGCTCTCAAAAGTGTTATTAAACCCCAAAAAATGAATAAATTGTTTTTAGTCATACAATTGTTAAATAAATTGATTCAATTATTTATTTATTGGTGTTTAAGGTGATTTTCAGCATCAACAGCAATATCAAGACTTCAATGTAGGTTTGAAGTCAAATTTAGCCAATCGTTCGTACCTATGCTGCCCACATTAGAGGACTTCCAACCCTTGCATTGGTTACCAGATCCTATTTTACCAGTACAGCAAAACTCATTTACCATAGTAAACAAGCCCTGCACAACATCCCAGGGTTCCCACAAGAACACACCAAATGCTTATTAACGAAATAGCATTAGCTTCAAGCAGAATATCAACCACAAACTAGACAGAGTGATTCTGTAGAAGCAAAGGCTTTCCATGGCATACAAAACATTTTTGCCCATTGAAAGAATTATGGGAATAATAGTCTACAGCATATGAAATTTGCTTAGTGTGTGTATGATAGGGTGGGGATATGTCCTTCTTTTCTTCCTAACACTGTCAGAGAGGCATTTGTGACAATGCTCAGAGTAACTTTGTTCATCAGGAAGATTTGTCACTAATGGACTGTCCTCGCAGACGTTCTTACAAATGGCTACTTATGTGGCTATTTTATGGACATGTTAGGTGGCTAACCTAAAACACACGCCCAACATAATACAAGTTTTTTGGGGGAAAATTTTTGGGGGGTCAGCTAACCCTACCCTTTACTGACCCTAACCCTACCCACCCCTAACCTTAAACTAACCCTAACCCTAGCCACATAACTCTTACACCCCTTCACTGACTCCCACCCCACCCCTAAGCCCCACCCTGGAATGTCCTAACCCTACTCTACATTTATCCAACCCCTCCCCCCACCCCCACAATAAGAGATTCTGTTACGTGGCTAGCCAGGTAACAGACTTTAACCACATAAGTATCCTGTTTTACTAACTCGTAGCCACATAAGTAGTCATTTGTGTGTGCGTATATGAGCTCCAATTGTTGGAAATTACCTTGAGGGGCAATGCCAGGAGAATGTTTGTATGGAAGAATCACCACAGGCTGGTGCGTGCTCTCTTGTACCCGAGGTGAACCTGGCAATAGTTATTACAGCACCAATGGGTTAACAAAACAAAGTTGCAATATAGAGTTTGTCTATAAATTTCCTACAATTCAATTACAGCTGTATTCAAATTAAAGTTGATTTTTCCCCAAACAATGTGACCAACACAAAACATACCAGATATAAATATCAACTAAATTTTGATAAACTCACACTTATTTACAATTAGAAGAGGTCCCCATGCTGTACCGATTATTCCACCAGCTCTCCAGGCTCCCAGAGTTAATGCTGTGATTGAAGATTTTACCATAAAGGCAACACTCAAAATCCTTCAAGCATCATTTTAAAGCAGGAAATATCATCCAAATAGACCTTCGGAGACATAAGGGTCATATGGTAATTTTCTTCTTTTTTTTTCTGTAAAAAATCACTCGAAATCTTTCAAAACTCATTTTAAAGCAGAAAAAAATCATTCAAATTGACCCTTGCTCTAACTGGGGTCAAGGAGTCATAGAGGTCATGGTGAATCTTTTCTTCTTTTTTTGCATAAAATCACTTTAAATTCTTTAAATAGCATTTGAAAGCAGAAAACCTCATTCAAATAGACCCTCCCCTTAACTCGGGGGTCAAGGGTCATACTGTGATTTTCTTATGTTTTTGCAAAAAATTGCTCAAAGTCCTTCAAAAGTTATTTTAAAGCAGAAAAATATCATCCAAATAGTCCTTCTTCCTAATCTGGGGTCAAGGGGTCATAAAGACCATAGCGTGATTTTCTTTTTTTTGCATAAACTCACTCAAAATCCTTCAAAACTCATTTTAAAACAGAAAAACATCGCTCATATAGACCCTTACCCTAACTGGGGTCAAGGGGTCATAAGGCTGATATTGTGATTTCTGTTTTTCATACATCATTCAAAATCCTTCAAAAGTCATTTTAAAGCAGAAAACATAACAAAAATAGACCCTTGCTCAAACGAGTGGCTAAGGGGTCATATGATTTCTTTTGGGGGGGGGGGGGGGGGGGAGGAGAGGGGGCTTGCAACTACCATTTATCTGCAATGCTTGTATCACATCCAGCATGCAGTAACCTTTGAGTTGACAGGCATTAGAAACAAGAGGCACCATGAGGTCTGAGGCACTCAACTGACCATAGCTGTTTAAAGGATTTCATAGCATCTATAGCTAGTTAACACTACAGAGGAACGAAGTTATTTAATTATTTATAACTCTGTTGTCCATACCAGATAATTTTTTTTTCTAGTATTGAGATGCTAGCACAGAAATAATGCCAAGATTTTCAGTAATGCAAAACTAGGGAATCCAAATATAAACTTTGGGACTTAACTTGAACAAACTTGAAGTATGTTGTATACCAAATATCAAAAGATTCTGACTGGTGGTTTTGGATATGGATAAGAAGATTTTGAGAATATTACCAATTGTACACAATGCTAAAATCCCCCCCCCCCCCCCCCCCCCCCCAATTGGGAACACAAATAAATATCAACCAGGGAATATATTTGAACAACCAATGTTTGGGATGGAAATTCTCTAAAATGGACAACATGGGTATAAACAACTGAATTAACATGACTTTATCACTATGTTGTGGTCACAATTAGCCATTGTGCAGAAATAAGTGACCGTAAACACCAATAAATAATAAACAATAAAATTTTAACAGGGATTTGTTATGAAAAACACTGAGAAAATTGTGTGGAGTTATTAGAAGGTTAATACTCTCAACCGAACAGACCACTTTTAAAGTCCAACAAGTTTTGATTTTATGATATTAAATGGCAGCTGAGTAAATTTGAAAGTTAGACCAACTAAGATTTTTGTTTAAGATTTTGCTTTACATCAGCCACTTGATTTGATTTTATGAAACATTTTAAGAAAATAGTCAACAAGTAAGAGTTAACAGATTTTAATGTCACAACCTGTTTCACAAAAGAAAAGGAGCATCTATGTTTGATTTTGAAAAGATGTTGCTGTGTAACAAAGCAAAGGGAGGGTGTTTCCTATCAACAGTCTGACACTTTCCACCTTATCATTGGCTTAAAATAATGAAGTCTAGTAAAGTTCTGTCGTCATCGATGCTTTTCCCTCTCAGGTAGAAATGCTGACATAGTCTGATGTCTCAAACTTGAGTCCAGCTGCCAAACAAAGACAAGAAATTAAGCTGTGTCCAATGTCCAAAGTGAAACATGCAATAACTGAAAATAATTTTGTTGCAATGATTCACCACATTTAGGTTATAATTAATGGTTTTGGAGTTTCAGTTAAAACTTCAGTCTCAGAGTATTCAACAGTGGTGGAGGGTTTTTTTTTTTCACAGCAAGGGTCAACAAATATGAAATGTCACACTGTGTCAAAACTGAATATTGAGAAGAAAAATTGGTTAAGTATCGCTTTATTTCAAATTTAATAATGCTCACATTGCAAGCAGTATGAAATAACATTTTAATATACAGAAGTCTGGCATTGTTTGTTAGTTTCCTGTGCCCTTCACCTGATATGACTAGCAGACAACACTTTAAAGAAAAATTTTCTTGGTTATCAAAAAGCTTTCAAATTGTTTTTTATCTCAAAAACATAAGTTAAGTATCTTACTCAAATGAGCACAAGCTTTTGCTAATCAGGAAATATAAGCTATATTTTAGAGGTAAAAAATTGAAGAAACAAGAAAATAGTGCAACGCGAAGCTTTGCATATCCCCCCTCCTGCAATGCCAACATGGGCAATATACATATTATTCCCATGAAAAAAAAAAAATACAATGTAAAAACTTCATATAGACAGTTTTTTCAAGTGAAAATTGTGGCATAATTGTGTTAAGTATGAGTGTATCCTTTCCCCCAAACTGATTTATTACCATACCATACGACACTAAAATCCAACAACCGAAGCTGGAGTTATAATGTAAAACATACGTACAGTTACATTTTAAGTGTGACAAGGGCCATAACTCTGGTTTGGACACATAAACAAAACCTGAAACCTGCAAAATGTTTGAATGGAGAGTTTTCTGAGAGTAACAAAGGCCATAACTCTGGTATGTATATATGGACAAAACCAGCAATATGTGGATATCCTTTCCCTCATGGTGTCTCTCAGCATACCACAGGACAACAAAATCTGACAACCAATGCATAAGCTGTAATGCACAACATTCATGTGGAGAGTTTTCTAAGTGTAACAAGTGCCATAACTCTGGTACATGTGCATGGATGAAACCCGCAATATGTGGATATACTAAAGGACATCAAAAGCCGACAACCGAAGCTTGAGTTATAATGCAAAATGTTTGTGCATAAGTAGGACGGAGCACTTGATTATATTCCCTCAAAACCTCCTAGAGAGGTCGGGGGCATATTAATGGTATATGAATGGCAATGTTTGTGAGAACATTGCTAGCTGGTTATATTTCCATTACATCAGGTAAAAGATAAACAAGAATTTCAATTGTCTGAATTACTGTAAATCCGACAGTTCTTCCAGTGAAGAAGATGGAGGAAAAAAAGAAAACTATCAGGCTGCAGCAAGTACTTTCCAAGTTACTAGAAAAACAATAAAATAACAGAATACTGGATAACCAGAAACTAAATTCAAGCTCTCTTCACAATAGTTAGCCCTTTACCCAATTCATACCTCCTCAATGATTGACCATACTTTAACCCTTTATCCAACGCAGACGATATCAAAATTTATTATTTTACATATAATTTTTTAATTTTTTTCAAAAAATTTTAACAAAACCATATCATGTGACCCCTCGTTGGAACGAGCTCGATGAGCTCGTTCCAAGGAGGGATCACATGATATGGTTTTGCTGAAATTTTTGGAAAAATAATATTTTTTCAACTTCTGAATTTGCATATCACGCAGGCGGATGCGGGCGATTCGTTGGGTAAATTAAACTAATTAATAAAGGTATCAAAATAAATAAACCAAATGCAAAAGTGCTGCAACTTTTCTGTTATTGAAACCATGTTGTATAAATATGAATTTAAAAAACAAATATGATAACAAACAATACCAAATTCCACCCAAATGTAATCACTGTTAAATAGTACAGTTGCACTCTAGTGTGCAAATAAATACTCAAAACAGCAGATTTGAAAAATGGATGAGGAAATTTTCATTCAAATCAAGATTTACAATTATTTTTATTGTATTCAGTGAACCAAACCTAAAGCAAGTCAATGAGTCTGTCAATGTTGACCAAAATACAAGCAATACAGGGTTTGATATGTAGCGAAAATAGGAATGAAATTCAGAGTGAAGCAGCTTGTTGCTGCACCTTTGCAGCCTGTGTGGCTCCCCTGCTTCCTCCAGACAGGGTAATTGTGCTGGTCAATACATCCCCAAACCAAAAAGTAACCTGACAGTTTGGGTCAAAATGTCGCCAAAAGTTGGTCAAAACATCCTTAAGAGATGGTCAAAATGCCCCCAAACCAAAATGTCTAGAATTTGGGTTAAAACAACGGCAACAGCTGCCAAAACAAACCAGAGCTGGTCAAAACATCCCCAACAGTTGACAATTGTCCATGATTGTTGTGACTGTAGTGTGTTGCTCAAATGGGCTACCTTTCCTGAAAGACTAACCTTATAATAATTAACTCTTAATCCGCAGAGTATTTTCAAGACATTTTTCATAAAATCTAGTCATGGCTGTTGTAAAGCACCCGTGACTAGATTTGATGAAAAATTCATCTAAATTTAAGCTAAGAAATCATTGGCGAAAACATCCATTCAATTTACAGGGAGAAAATTGGACTAAATATACCCAAATTATACTTATTTCAGCAGCAAGAGAAATCCTGTCCTGGTCAGGAATATCTGCCAGCAGCATGCAAAGAGTTAAGGTAATGCATAAATGGGTTGCTGGTAATTTCAATTTGTGCAGGTCTGGGTCATAAGATGTACAGTGAAAGAAAAAAAATGAAATTTTCAGTTATTTAGAAGAAAAAAAGTGTTGTCTTTTTGTTATTTTAGACAAGAGTTTAACTCTTAGCCTGCTGAGTATTTTCATGATATTTTTCAACAAATCTTGTCATGGCAGCCATGACTAGATTTGATGAAAAATTCATGTATATTTAACACAAGGAATCATTGATGAAAAATCCATTTAATTTACAGGGAGATAATTTTATTAAATGTGCCCATATTATACTTATGTCAGTGTCAATAGAAATCCTGCTCTGGGCAGAAATATCTGCCTCTAGCATGCAAAGAATTAATAAAATAATTTTGCTTGATTCCAAATTGCAATTCTTACATGTAAAATCACACATGAGCTAAGGACAATCAGTTGCAGAACTGTGAGGATGTGTTTTAATGTAATACCATCAAGCATAATGGTCCTGTTTTGCAGTCAATTCAATGGAAGACATGACTCACTGGAGCCAGGTGTACTGCCATTGCCCATCAGAGGAGAGAACATGGCTGTGCTGTTTTTACCTTAATCAGTATTCTCTGGAGGATAGTGAAGGTTGATATCATTAATAATATTTACATTGTTCTCCACTCTCCAGTGTGAATAAATATAACATAGCAATTGCTTCAGGATATTTTACTGTTACAAAAAATAGGAGGCTCTGAAAACCCTGTGGCTGACTAAGCCATACTCAAGGGCTCTAGAGAGCAACCCGAAAAACATAGGATGCCAAGCACTTGTGACTGTCTATCAGTATGCCAAAAATTAGTGAGATAGGACCATTCATTTTCGAGTTATGTGGACAGGGAAATGCTTAGAAGACAGAAGACAGGAGAAGGGGGCCTGAGGGTGCTCACCTGACATGGCAGCTTAAATATCAACCCAGGGAATTGGTTTCAACAAGTTGCATCTGTCCCTCCTAAGAAAAGCTTATACCAAATATCCAAAGATTCTGACCAGTGGATCTAAGAAAAAGATTTTTAAAGAATATCCCTCATATTGAACTAAGTAATAATTCAGGCTCCCACAGGGAGCCCAAATATGAACCCAGGGACTTGGCTTGAACAACTTGAATCTCACCTCCAGTGGGATGCTGTATACCAAATATCAAAAGATTCTGACTGGTGGATGTGAAGAAGAAGATTTTTTAAGAATATTCCTCATATTGAACTAAGTTATAATTCAGGCTCCCACAGGGAGCCTAAATATCAACCCAGGGACTTGGCTTGAACAAACTTGAATCTTACCCCCCTAAGGATGCTGCATACCAAATATCAAAAGCATTCCGACTGCTGGATCTGAAGAAGAAGATTTTTAAAGAAAATTCCTCATTTTAAACTAAGTTATCATTCGGGCTCCCACAGTGAACCCAAATATGAACCCAGGGACTTGGCTTGAACAAACTTTAATCTCACCCCCCTAAGGATGCTGCATGCCAAATATCAAAACATTCCAACTGCTGAATCCAAATATGAACCCAGGGACTTGGCTGTAACAAACTTGAATCTCACCCCCCCCCCCCCCCACCTCCCCCCCCCCCAAGGATGCTGCACACCAAATTTCAAAACATTCCGACTGCTGGATCTGAAGAAGAATATTTTTTAAGAAAATTCCTCATTTTGAACTAAGTTACAATTCAAGCTCCCACAGTGAGCCCAAATATGGACCTAGGGACATGGCTTGAACAAACTTGAATCTCGCCCCCCAAGAATGCTGCATACCAAATATCAAAACATTCCGACTGCTGGATCTGAAGAAGAAGATTTTTAAAGAAAATTCCTCATTTTGAACTAAGTTATAATTCGGGCTCCCACAGTGAGCCCAAATATGAACTCAGGGACTTGCCTTGAACAAACTTGAATCTCACCCACCTAAGCATGCTGCATACCAAATATCAAAAAATTCTCATTGGTAGATCTGAAGAAGAGGTTTTTAAAGAATATTCCTCATACTGCACTAATTTAAACATTTGGGCTCCCGTAGAGAGTCCAAATATGGACCCAGGGATTTGATTTCAATAAACATATGAAACAATCTTCCAAAGATGTTATATGTGAAATTTGAAAGCTTTTGGAGCAGTGGTTTGGGAGAAAAGTAGTCTTAAATGTTTTTCCCATTAACCACAGTGTTAAAAAAAATGATGACTCAGCACTTTTTCAAAGTCCCCAAAAAGTATCCCATGATACAACCGATAGCAATTTTTTTTCATCATTCCATTCTGTTGGTCCTAAGGAAGCTTCACACCAAATAAGAATTCTCAGTGCAGTGTAGTTTTGGAGATATGTGTGTTTTAATTTTTTTCGATTTTTAGCTCCAGTGGTTCCCATGGGGCAACAGGAAAAAAAATTGGGGCATAAATTAAGTACTTATGACCCAATAAGCCCTCATATCAAATTTGCCTCTCAGTTTAGAAAATAGAAATTTTGGGCGGGGCGAAAATTCTTGCCCCTCCCATAACGAAGGCAAATATAGCTCTTCAAACTTCTCTTGAACAAATCTGAGTCTACACCTCAAAAGATAGCTACACACCAAATATCAAGTCTCTGCTACTGCTGGTTCATGAGAAGATTTTTTAAATTGTTTGAAAAATAATGTTTATTCAACTGCTCAGGGATGTGACTGATTCATTAGGTAAAGGGTTAAGCCAATCAATTATACCTGTTCAGCACACAACAGAAGACTTACACCGCAGGCATTGGTAACCAGGTCCTACTTTACAACAGAAACAGAACTTGTTTACAACAGTCAACAACCACTGATCCCCTTCTTGGGGTTCCCACAGGGGGAATCAAGCTAAGCTACTCTGACAAAGTTGCATTCACGTACAGTGCAACACAACATTAATATACTATGGCTTGTCATTCCATTAGATCTTTTATCCACACAGCACGTTTGAAAGGAAATGCCAGCATTAACCTTGGCTTCCAAATCAGCTTGTAATGCCAGCTATGATGTGTCGTAATTCGCAACAGACACAAAATCATCTCTTAACTGTCTTCCACCATCTATTGTCGAGATGTTGTAGGGTAAGAATTTCAAAGAATTCCATGTGTCAAAATGACATCGTGGCCATCCTATTCTGTAGCGCACAAACAAATTTGCATTAACCCTTTACCTAACACATTATTTGTAAAAAGTAAATTAAATTTCACATTTTTCGAAAACAAATTTCACAATTTTTCAATAAAACCATACAAATATGGATATCATTAGACCCAGCTCAATGAGCTGGTTCTAATGATACCTATCTTTGTATGGTTTTATTGAGAAACTTATGAGATATTTTAGGTTGTGGTGGGCTTATTCTGGTTAATTTTCTGGCCGTTTTTGGCCGCTATGTTAGGTAAAGGGTTAATCTTTATGAGGATCAGATTAGCAAATTCACTCAAAATTCTGTTCTTATGTTGTCCCACAAGTATCAATTCAAATGACAGTTATACATCTGATACTGACTTTGGTACCTGATAAGTGTTTTTGCTCTAAGTATTTTCCTGATTTCAGTTTTCATACAATCAAGTCATGACTGCTGAGGCAAGACTTGTTTTGATGGAAAATTCAATGCAGTCTTGTTCCAGAAAATCAGTGATTAGAAGGCTACTTCAGTTCAGAGTTTATATTTTAAGAAGATTAGGATTTATACCTCCACCTAGTGACCGAGTATATTTGTAATTGGATGTCTCTTAATTGAATATCTCTTTTGATTGCATAAACTTCCAAACACCAAACCATTTATCATACCTTCAATGCAAATTTGACCCGTTAATTTTACATAGGCTATAAAGTAAACTCCTGTTAATTGAAAAAAAATTATTGAAGAATCACTCTCACAATCACTGAATTCCCTACATTTATCGACATTTCTTGACTCAATACATCCTGTATATGCATTAAATATATTATATCTTGTTTGACAACCTCAATGTCAAGCAAGAATTAATAAAACAAGAATTACGTATCATCGATGTGGGGGGGGGGGGGGGTCAAGTTTCTTCGCATCTGTAAGGGTTGTCATTATAAGAAAACCAAATCCATTGATATTTGTTCAAGTTATCCCACTAGCGAGCTGAAAATAGACCACAGTTAACTATTATTATTTATTTACTGGTGTTTTAGGTCACATATTTCTGCACAATGGCTAATCATGACCACGACAGTTTTACGGGTGGAGGAAGCCAGAGTACCCGGAGAGAACCACCGAGCAACGGAACAGTTAACTAACTATGAGCCATAAGTATGCTCAGTATGATTGAATGACGCTGGTTTTCGAAATAGTTCAAGACATTGTTAAAAAAGTCTAACATGCCAAATATTGTCCAAATCCATTGATATTTGTTGAAGTTATTGTGCAAATGAGCTGAAAAGCAGGCAAAAATTAATGAATTATGTGCCATAACTTGGCTCAGTATGGATGAACATACCAAATATTGCCCAAATCCATTGATATTTGTTGAAGTTATCAAGCTAACGAGCTGAAAATAGGCAAAAATTAATAAATTAAGACCAACACCCCCCCCCCCCCCCCCCCCTCCATTGTCAATCCCTGAGCCCCACAGGTGTGACTAAAATAGCCCAAGCATCATGCCTTTTCTTCAGTTAATCATAATGTAAAAACTGGAGCTCCCCTATGGAGCCCCTTGATACAACCTATGTGAATTAATCTTAATTGCACACCTCCAGAGGGTACTTAATAATATATTTCTAATTCTTCAGCTACTTGGTCAATTTCAGCTCCCATAGGAAACCCAAATATTAACCCAGGCACTCGATTTGAACAAACTTGAATCTCACCCCACTAGAGATGTTGTACACCAAATATGAAAGCATTCTGTTTGGCGGATCTGAAGAAGAAGAGTTTAAAGAAATTTCCTCATATTGCACTAAGTTAAAATTTGGGTTCCCACAGGGAGCTCAAATATTAACCCAAGGACCCAATTTGAACAAACTTGAATCTGACTTCCCTAGGGATGTTGTAACCCAAATATGAAAGGATTCTGACTGGTGAATCTGAAGAAGTTTTTTGAAGAAATTCCATCATATTGCACTAAGTTAAAATTCGGGTTCCCTTATAGGAAGCTCAAATATTAACCCAGACACTCAATTTGAACAAACTTGAATCTCACCCCACTAGAGATGTTGTAGACCAAATATGAAAGCATTCCAACTGATGGATCTGAAGAAGATTTTTAAAGAAATTTCCTCATATTGCATGCACTAAGTTACAATTTGGGCTCCCATAGGGAACCCAAATATTAACCTAGGTACTCGATTTGAACAAAGTTGAATTTGACCCCTCTAGAGATGACTATGAACGCATTCTGACTGGTGGATCTGAAGAAGAAAATTTTTAAAGAAATTTCCTCATATTGCACTAAGTTAAAATTTGGGCTACCATAGCGAACCCAAATATGAACCTAGGGACCCAATATGAACAAACTTGATTCTGACCCCTTTAGAGATGTTGTATACCAAATATGAAAGGATTCTGACTGGTGGATCTGAAGAAGATTTTTAAAAATTATCCCCCATATTGCACTAAGTTAAAATTTGGGCTACCATAGGAAGCACAAATTGATTTTGAACAATCTTGAATGTGACCCTCCTAACATTGATGTATGCCAAACATTAGAACATTCTGATTGGTGGTTCAGAAGAAGATTTATACCTACCTCAATTGTTTACTACAGGCTTGCACTACAGTGGAAGACCCTAACTCGGAAAATATACTCTCTATTTTGATCTTTCCCAAGCGATTTGGGAAAGAAAAGTGGTGCGAAACCACCAAGAAAAAATAAGCCAAAACTTGGTCGAGCACCATCGGTGCACACCCAGTAGGAGACGCTCTTTTCTTAGTACAACTCCACGACTTCCATTGCCAGTGCACAGACACATAGCTAAAGATTCTTTCTTTTGAATCCGCCAGCGTTGGAGTATTGTGATCAGCAGGGAGGAAGGATTCTTACCTGAATAAGAAGACGGGAGGGCCTCCATGTAAACAACTGTGGTAGGTATAATAAGAAAGAAAATTTACTATAAAATTTAAATTTCTTATCAACCTACCTTACAATTTAATAGTTTAATAAAATCGCTCAACCGGTTCAAAAGTTTCGGCCCCATGGCCTTCATCAGGGTGAAAATAACAAGAGATTTGTTATTTTCACCCCGATGAAGGCCATGGGGCCAAAACGTTGGACCCGGTTGAGCGATTTTATTAAACTATTACATTGACATGGAGTCTCTTGTTTATGGACTATTATTTTACTATTCAATTACCTTACAATTGTTTACTACAGGCTGAAAAGACAATAGGATGGAGGGAATCACATAACCAACCCACACATAACCCAACTGCACTGGAACTGTAGATAGAGGAAGAGGTCCCCAGGCCTATCAAACCATAGCCTCACAAACATTAGTAAAAGACAATGAGAGATGAGGTGTACGGTTCTGTGCAACACACAGACAGAAAAGGACAGTAACAGCACCAAGCTGGAACTGACCTTGTGACTAGCCTAATGGCTACGACAAACAACAGCCTGAGCAGAAGAAAGAGGGCTCAAAGCAAAAAGGTCCTCAGACTGCTCCTGCAACTGATGTTGTTAGAAGGTGGAGAAAGTAGAAGCATTTCTCCATTAGGCTGCCTGCATAACATCCG
The DNA here is from genome assembly GCA_031216915.1 of Pictodentalium vernedei. NCBI lineage: Eukaryota > Metazoa > Mollusca > Scaphopoda > Dentaliida > Dentaliidae > Pictodentalium > Pictodentalium vernedei. Next base: position 617,900,392 of record CM062296.1, on the reverse strand, counting down.
ACAACTTGACAGAGTTAGAATAAGTCCAAGAGGTAGACAATGCACACACCTCGTGGGCAGAAATACGATTGGTAAGACAATTGCCAGTCGCTAGATGAGCAGAAGCCGCATGAATAGCAAGACAAATCCATCGAGAAATGGTTGAAGGAGAGATCTTCTGTCGACCAGGAATAAGAGACAAAAAAAATCGTTTCCTGCCTTTCCTAATGAACTGTGTCCGATTGAGATAAAAATGCGAATTGCACGAACCAGACAGAGCAAAGGGCGGTTACCCCCAACAGAAGGAAGAGCCCTGATACAGATAGGAGGCGGAGTAGTTTCTGGCATCTGATTCTTGGCCAGAAAAGAGCAATCAGTGGTAAATGTAACACTGTTGGGAGAGCTCCTGAAAAAGGCCGGGTCAATCGAGAGGGCGTGACGCTTACTAACCCGTCTGGTTGAGGCAAAAGCCATCAGAAAAGCCATCTTGTATGTGAGAAAATGCATATCCACCTGGGATAAAGGTTCGAACAGAAAGATTCCATCTTGGGTAAGCTGCACAGTCCTAGGCCTTTCCAAGGAAAAGTGCCGAACAAGCTTGGAGAGGAATGGATTAGTGCTGATAAGACGCTATCCCACACACGAAAAGGTCTCCGAAAGCATGGACCTGTACCCTTTGATGGTAACAGGCTGGAGACCCGAGAATCAAACAGATATACCAGAAACTCCGCAATCTGTATGATCGAAGGATTGGCATAATCAACAGAGTGATCCACACACCATCAACAGAAGACCTTCCACTTAGCTGCATAGGCTAAACCAGTGGAGTGCCTGCTTGAAGAAGAAATGCACTCCACTGCTCATCTCGAAAAACCTCTACAGAGGAGACAGGACCTGACAAAAGATATGTGTGAAGGCACAATGAAGTCGGGTCGATGTGAAACCTCCTTGGGTGACCTTGGCAAAGAAGGTTGCGACGTAGAGGGAGACGTGCCGGAACCGCAACCAACAGAGAGCGGAGAAGATTGATCCACACCCACTGAGGTGACAGGGAAGTGATCAAAATGATTTGACAACTGCAGGTTCGTATTTTGGTTAGAACCGGAGACAGAATGGAACCGGAGGCAAGATGTAGCCGACAAGACCATTCCAATCGAGTGACAGAGCTTCCACGGCGAAAGCCAAAGGATCTGGACACAGGGACACAAAAGTGTCCACCTGATGGTTCCAATGAGTCGCAAAGAGATCGATGTGGGAATGACCCCAGAGATCGCAAAGCGACTGGAACACCATTTTGTGAAGCATCCACTCGGTGGAAATGACCCTGCCCAGTCGGGACAGGGAGTCGGCTAGGACGTTCAGACGACCGGGAATGTGATGAACCACCACTCCAGCATTGACATCCTGAGCGAGCAGTAGAAGATCCCAAGCCAATTTGGACATGGGAACAGAGTGCATGCTGCCCTGATTCAGAATGTGAGCAACCACTGTCGAATTGTCGGACAACAGAAGGACCTGGCGATTTGAAAGGTGGGGGATCCACTGCCGGAAACTCAGATGAAGAGCAAGAAGCTCCTTCTGATTGACGTGAAGAGCTGCTTGATCCTGGTCCCATGACCTGTGAAGGAAAAAACGTCGATCCGAGATCGCTGGCGAATGCCGTCAGAACACAATCAGACGTGGGGAAGTCCAACAGAACTCCCTGCACAATCCACTGAACATCCGTCCAGGGGAGAAGGTGACGAAGAAGAGACCCCCGGAACTGAAGCACCAGATCCAGAGGATCGACATTTGGCCTCCAACGACTGAGCAGAAAGTGTTGGAGAGGTCTGACATGCAGCCAACCAGACATAGTCACCCTGGACTGTGTGCGATGTAAGGCTAATACACGTAACATCAATCGGGTGAAGGCCCAAGGAGCCAGGTTGAGGCCGAAAGGGCATGGCCTTGAACTGGTAAACTCACTCCAGAAAAGCGAACCTGACATACTTTTGCGATGTCCGATGAATTGGAATGTGAAAGTAAGCGTCTCGCAGGTTGATGCTGGAAGCGAAAACTCCCTGGAGAATGGAGCGGCGAACTGACCTGCAAGTCTCCATGCTGAACTTAGGAGCAATAATAAACTGGTTCAGGATACTCAGATCGATAACCGGTAGGAATCGGCCATCCTTTTTCGGCACCAAGAACAGACGGGAATAAAATCCCACTGAATGAATGTTCTTGATGACCTCGATCGCCTCCTTTGACAGGAGATTGCCTATCTCCATGATCAAAAGTTCCCAACGAGTAACGTCGAAAGGGACTTGTGTTGGAAGAGGCACTCTCGGCTGAGTTAGATGCCTCAACAAATCTAGGTGACGATTGCCAACGCCTGCCCTTACCCCGTCAGTAAGCAGAAGTGGTGGCAGGAGGATCAGCCCTTGGCTTTGCAGAGGAAACAGAAGGGCACTTGTTAGGCTTTGGATGGCCCCTGCCTCCAACAGAAGGCTGATCACGCTGACGAAGCAGCAGCTGATCTATGGAATGATGTAGGGAGTCACCCCGGACCGTTGCCATGGAACCATGGAATAGTTACAGACCCGCCAAAGAAGCAGATCGAAGAGCAGTGCATTGCACCTCATGAAGGGAACTGCGAACTAATTCCAAGTTAGCCGTGTTACAGGCTTGCGTGTGAGTAAGATGCATGAGCGCCTTGATCAGCACATGCAAAGGAGCCTGTACGTCGTCAATCTTATCTGGGGGCAGATAAGCAGCTAAAGCAGAGACGACGTGATCTGAGAGAGAAAGCATATCCAGCATCTATCTCAATAAGCTCAACACGGACTCCAGAGTCGCTATAGGAATAATGGCCGACTTGGGCTTGGAAAGCCCAAGGGAGTTGGAGTCCTGATCCAAGACCGTCAAAGTCTGGCAGACTGACGGATTGGCGGAATCGTAGGAACGATAACATGCCAGAGGCAAAAAAAGTAGGGACCAGAGTGCGTGGACGGAAACACCACAGAGCTCATGGTGGCCCCACCATGAACATCGGAATCCAATGAGAAAACTGCGGTGCTCGACGGCTGAGAGACCCCAGCAGAGGGTTCGGCCAGCAGCCCCTTCCGACTTCGCCAAGTTGAAGGCAGGGAAAGCTGATGCCGATACCCTACATCTACACTACCAGACATCTCTGCAGACCCCTGTAGGGATAAAACTGCTGTGCTCAATGGCAGAGAGGCCACAGCAGGGGGTTCGGTCGGCAGTCACTTCCGACTTCGCCAAGTTGAAGTCAGGAAAGGCTGAGGCAGATACCCCACATCCACATTACCAGACATCGCTGCTTACCCCTGCAGAGATAAGCCGAGGCCAGCTGAAACGGTGACCGATGACGTTGCAGACAGAACAGCAGTAGCAGCAGATACGACAGGAGCTGTTGAAACTGGTGGAAAAGGGGAGAGAGCAACCAAGCTCGGCCTCCAAAGGAGGAGTCACAACCCTAGTGACAGCCTCAGATGTCGACTGGAGAGGGACCATAGTCCCGGAACCAGGCATCTCTTCACCAGACAACTCAACAGCTCCCGTAGTATCCACCACGGTTAAAAACTGCACATACCCCACGGAGGGGGTATAACTCTCACCAGACGTGGTCGTGTTGGGAGGCCCCAAAACAACAGCGTTCCCCCCCCTTCCCCCCGGGTGTGGGAGGAATGGTCACGAGAATGCACCATAAGCGAGGGCAAAAAGCATTGCCCTAAAGGAACAGTACTGGACATAATGGAGGTGAGAGCAGTAGAAGAAAAAGGTGAACTCAACAGATGTATTAAGTAGAAGAACACCCTCAGCTTCGAGAGAAAGGTGGCAGAAAAAGGAACGGCCGGAACACAACTGAACCCAGACGGCCAACAGGGACCCAAAAAACAGAAATTCTGCCCTAACAGAGAAGAGAAATCCTGTCCATACAGTCCCCCATTGACACCAAACTCCAATAATAATAATAAAATTTATAAACCGAAAATTTTCATGTCCGAACCACATGGTACGCGAAAGTCGTGCGCGACACGGAAAATATATAAAATACAATGAAAATGTGGCTGAAAATAATAATGAGAATATATAAAACACAGTCCTGTTATTATACGATCCTCAGATCCATAATTCCAGTCACAGGTAACCATAGTCAACGAATTGAATTATCACTGTTTCTGAAGGCAAAATGGACGTCCTGCCACATGGTGGACAAAAAAGAATGAGTCTTTAGCTACGTGGCTTATTTTTTCTTGGTGCTTTTGCACCACTTTTCTTTTCCAAATCGCTTGGGAAAGATCAAAATAGAGAGTATATTTTCCGAGTTAGAGTCTTCCACTGTAGTGCAAGCCTATAGTAAACAATTGTAAGGTAGGTTGATAAGAAATGAGCAAATTCCTTTTAATTGTACACTTCTGTTTATTGAATATTTTTCACTTGCAAATAGGGTTCCAGTGTACAAGGCAAGAGAGTTAAACCTGATGGGCAACTCACAACTTGGAGAATATGTTCACATCAACCTCAAAGCCACAAGTAACAAGCTCAATGGGAGCGCGATGGCTCAGTAGGCCAATATGTAGGCTGCAAGCCAAGCGGTTGTCAGTTCAAATCTCACCTGCGGCTATCGTGTTGTGTCCTTAGGCAAGACACTTAATCCCAATTGGCTATTGAGGGAGCACGGTGGTGTTGTGTTGTATGGTGTACTGTATGTCGATGGTGCACTTGTCCGACACGAGGTGACCCTGGCTGTAGAAAGGGTCGATAAATAATAAATAACAAGATCAATGACCCCAGATGTATACATACATACACACATGCAAACACCCACACATATGTTCACACAAAGACACAAGCTTTACATTTCTGTATGCATGGACTTTTTGACCAATGATTTCTTGAGATAAATTTAGATGAATTTTTCATCAAATCTAGTCGTGGCTGCTTCTGAGCAGCCATGACTAGATTTGATGAAAAGTTTTTTGAAAATACTCAGCGGGTTAAGAGTTAAGGACCAAACACCTCTAGTTTTGCTTGTTGGTTATTCAGAACTGCCTGACAAACCCTACATCCCTCCAACACTAACAAAATTACACACATGGCATGTGGCAGAAGATGCAAAGAAGTGGGTTAAGAACTTAGTTTTCTTGTTGAGTCTCTTTCAATCACTATGCCATTGTAATGATGGATTCATTAAAAATGAATGGGAAGACCTACAATTGCTATTATTATTTCAGGCATGTTCTGAAAATGGAAAGTAGTAATTTTATACACTAAACGAATAATACGTCTTCTAAGAAAAAAAGTCCCAATATGCAATTATAATCCTCCAATGACGTAAGATCTACATGTTAACACTTGATATCAGAGATTTTAGTAGCAACCAAGGCCTACAATTTTCTTCTATGGTGTTGCTCTCTCATGATGTGCATCTGTATCTATATAATGTCGGAAATAAACTACTTGTATATATAAAACAAATAAAATCTTTAATTATGTGCTACCTCATAAGAAAGCGGATTTATTTTTGATAGTGAAAACATCATAACGGATATAATAAAAAGAATACCCACTGTTTTTAAGTGGGTACCAGTATTATGTTATACTGACTGCAAACAAAAATAAGTTTTCACGAGGAGCTAAAAGCCTTGAGATTTCCTTGCAGTCACAGATGAAATATTTATGGTACCAACTCAAAAACAGTAGGTATCCTGTCTGAATCTGTATGTCTTTGGATACGTCATAGAGTCCCTGCTGGGCTAAAACATGACAGAAGAGAGAGCGGATCTATCTTGTTGGTCTGCTAGGGCAGATTTGAAGCCCTCTATTGTGCAAGCTGCTACAGCTTTTTCAAAGAACAAATGTTTGTACTGGTCTGTTTTACAAGCTGCTATAGTTAAGGATCTTCTATTGTATCTTACTGAAGAGGATACACTGGTGACAATACAATTGTCAAATTTTTGGGCCCTGATCTGTGGCTCTTGGGGTCTGGAACTCGAATTTATCTGGGGGCATTGCCGATATTTGTCCCTGAATCATTTTATAGAAGAAAGTAAGATGCTGTTTTTGCCTTCTGGATTGTAGTGAATATAGTTTTAGTTCCTCATGAATTTTTGTCATACACCCCTCTTCTCTTGATTTATAGTTTTTCTTGATGAATCATGCACCCCTTCTTTTTATGCATAGTTTTATGATCTCTTACTTTGTGTATGGGTCCCAGATTATAGCTCCATACTTCATTATTGATCTTACAAGTGCAATGTAGGCTGTTCTTCGGCATTCTCTTGGACAGTGTTGGAGGTTAGCCTTTTAACTTACATGGTTGATGTGTTCTTTCCATTTAAGTTCTTCCTGCATTTGTAGGCTGAGGTGAGGGGTTGATGGACCGTGTTCTAGTATAATGGCCATTTAGGGTGTAGAATCGACTTTTTCCTCTCATGCTAGTTACAATGTAGCATTTTTGGGTGTTAAAGTGCATTCTCCATTGTGATGCCCATCCTATTTTTTTTACGTATGGACGAAATCTTTAATTCTCAAACTTTGAAGCATTTTCTTGAATTTCTTTCAAATTATGGGATTATTACTGTATAATATGACTTTAATGATAAATAATGAAAGAACTTAGTATCTGCCCACAGTAAGCTTGGGATTAATAATTCAGCTGTAAAAGTGCTAGACTAAGTAAGGCTGCTAAAATTGCTTCAAATGGGTTGCCTTGTAACAATTTATTGAAGCGTGACTTTTGGCACTCTTCAATAAATTATGACAAGACAATTTAATATAAACAAAATATGTCTGATTATAAAACAAACTGAAGCACATCTACAGAATATTAAACTTTTATTTAAGGTAACAGTATTCCCAGTAAAGCTCAACAAGGGGCTTCTAGTGAGTGAACTGAGTAACTGAGCGAGTGCTGGAAGCCCATATTTGGGCTTTATTCTGAAGTGTGGGTACTGCCACATAAAGGCTTCATATTTACTGGCTGTGTTTCATATTATCTTTGAAGTGATATTATTTATTCAGTAAGGATTTGTCTTATTACGCTTTATGGGAGAGTGCCCAAAGGCATTCCTCATAAACTGTATCAACTCAAAGACATGTGAACAAATTTTGATGGTCAAAAATAATTTAGTACACTAACCAGTTGACCAGTTAATCAACACAGGATATGACACATCATGAGTATCTATTTCTCAATTAGTGGAACTAGAGCTGGCTTCCAGGAGGGTGTTAATCCTTCTGGAATAAAGCCCTGACACGAGGAAAAATTTTGTAAGTTAAATGCCAACATGACCTTGACCTTTGACACAATGACCTCAATATAAATAGGGGTCTTCCTCTCTTTCATATACCCAACCCAAATGCCAAGTTTAGTTTTGCTTGGCCCAGCAGAAAATGTTATTAGATAGTGGAATCCAGGAAAATTTGCAAGTTAACCCTTTACCTAATATGAAAAAAAGTTCTGAAGACGAAGACTTTGTTGATAGAACACAAGGAAGATTATGATTCTGCAGTGATTCAAACAGTGTTAAAATGCCTCCCTCTCCTTCTCTGCAGCATCTCATGACAAAACCAATAGCAATTTTTTTGTCCATCTGATTCCACTGGTCCTAAGGAAGCTTCATACCAAATAACAGTATTCTGGTCCATGCAGTTTTTTAAATATGGGCGTTTGAATTTTTTTCTATTTTTATCTTGTGGGGTTCCTACAGGGCTGCAAAACAAAATGGGGGGGGGGGGGGGGGGGAATAAATCAAGTACTTATCACCCAATTATAGTGCATGACAAATTTGGTTCCCATCAGTACTGGAAAGTTCCATACCAGAAATCTATGCATTATTGTAGGTGGTTTATGAGATGGTTTTTAAAGTATTTTAGGCTTTAGAGGCAATAACCCCTCCCCATTGGGAATAGCAACTTTTTGAAAAAAAAAAAAACTCAGAAGAGTATACTTCACCAAGATGCTTTTCGTCAAATTAGCTTAGATTTGGCCCAAAGGTTCTGAAGAATACTCAGTTGATGGAGCATAAGAAAGATTGTGACTCCGCATTTTTCGATTGCCAACAGTATTAAAATGGGCATCCCTATATGGCACCCCATGGCAAAACTGATAGCAATTTTTTTTGTCCTGATTCCACTGGCCCTAAGAAAGCTTCATACTTTGAGTGTAAAAATCTCGTTTGAATTCTAATGTAGCACTCTATCAGTTAAGATTATATTCAGCATCAATGTTTTATTTCAATCTTTATAGTGCATGACTTATAATCTTTTATTGGAACTGACACAAGCTTGTTTGAACAGTGACAGGTATGAGGTGTGTTTTGAAAAGAAAATATTTGGAAAAATCATTTGACAAATTTTATTTCTACCAATCGTGAGTTTGGACTGATTTATTTTGTAAACAGAGTGGAACCCTGTTAATTGAATTGCCACTTTGCCAATGAAAAATATTCAATTAACATTAGTATTCAATTAACAGGATATGGTTCATTTTTCATTATTCTAATGATTAACTGAGCATTTATTTTATTATATCTTGTTTAACAGAGCTCAGAGAGCTCTGTCAAACAAGATATAATTAGTGTTGGGCCAATTGTGATCTTGGCCCACAAACCAATTACCGATTTTTTGTTGCAGATAATCAGCTAATTCCAATCTGATTTCCAATTATTGGGTTCAGTTAATACCTGTTTGCCAAAACGTTACTTAACACGTTAGAATATGTCATATGTTTGAAATAACATTGCGTACCATATTTTATCTAACTTTTTGGACATCTTTTGTTTTTGGACACCATTTTTTCACCAAAAAATATTTCTTTTTTCTTCTTTTCATAACACAATGAACCAAAAAAACTTCATTTAGGCCCGGTTCCAATATCTGTCTTGAGAATTACATTGCACAGTGTGAATGGAAAAGAACCCCTGCACGCTCATATTGTTTCAACATGAAAAGTAATTAATATTTATCTCATCATATTGGGGGGCAGTGGCGTTGCGGTAACCAGTTCCCATCAGATCACCGAAGTTAAGCAACGTCGAGCCTGGTTAGTCCTCGGATGGGTGACCGTCTTGAGTGATCGATTCAGACTCCTACGTTGTGTCCTTGGGCAAGGAACTTAACCCCCATTGTCCACATGGGGGCACGATGATGCCATGTACTAAGGCGTACTGCACGTTGATGGTGTGCATGTCTTCAACCAATCTAATCCTGCCTATGCTGCAGTGCTGAGTTACGATGTTGGGGAGCTGGCAGCTGCTCGTCATTGCTCGGTGGTTCTCTCCGGGCACTCCAGCTTCCTAGACCGCAAAACTGTCATGGTCATGATTAGCCATTGTGCATAAGTATGTGATCTTAAACACCAATAAATAAATAAATAAATATCTCATCATATTAAAAAAACAATGAAATCCTTATCATGCTTTTTATTCCATGTTCAATTTGTTTATACGCAATAGGTGATCATCTGCGTTCATCGTTTTACCCAAATCAAACATAAACAATGGCCAGTCATAATAATCCACAAACGAAACTCGCAAGAAAAACTTTCCAATTTCCAAATAGCCTGAATGAACTCTTTCTGAGACAAAGTCAACCAAATTCATGTCATCTGGGTTTATATCGAACTCCACATTCACAGGAAATGGTCAAAATCAGAATTAAATTTAACTCAGTGTTGCTTTGAACCATCCCACCAAGTGGAAAAGGAGATTGAAGTTTTGTGTTGCCTATGACGTTCCTTTTAACTTACGTACACAATTCATTGGTCAATAAAATTTTTTAATTACATAACATGTTTCAGTGAAATGTATCGTTATTTCAAACCGAATTTTAGAAAACTATGCCTTTTTATTCAGTTATCACTTGGAAGCTTGATGCGACCTGGTTTTTATTTTAACTCCACAAAGTCGAGAGTGTTTAAATTGGTTGCTCCTCAAGTTTAATTATAAGGAATGATCATTTGTTTCTGTTTATTTCTTGAGTTATGAACCCCAAAAAACAAAGGCCAAACATTGTAAATGGGCTATGCCCATTTACACAGTTTGGCCTTTGTTTTTTGGGTTCATAACCTAGAAATAGATAGAATCAAATGATCATTCCTTACATATATCATCTTTGGTATAACAGAAAATACCCACTCAACTACCGTGGTACCTACCCGTATATATCATCTTTCATATAATGTGTGGGTGGATATCAGACTTTTCCTTTCACTCACCAGTCCAGAATAACTGTGAGGACACAAGAAGCAAATCTGCTGTTATGGACCACTAGGTTACCCGGTGGTCCATAACTGCAGAATTGCTTCTGGAGTCCTCACATTTCTACTGGACTAACAAGAATAAGTAATAAAAAAGATCCAACCACACAGTGGCAAGAAGCAAATCCCATTTTGTTCAGTTTTGGTGATTGTGTTGGTGACACTTGATTAGTGGTAGTGTATCGAGTATTGTGATACATATTGTATCATGGGGATAGTATCATGATACAAATCATATCATGAGAAAATGTATAAATGTATAAATTTGGGCAATTTTTTCTTTCTCTCAACCTGCTTCACACATTTGATTCTGGATTGTAAATAGATCATACAATGCATATTGGCAACACTAAGGGAGATATTCTGACGTAAAAATATACATCTTGAGGTCCAGAAAAAAATTAGGTCTTTTCCCAACTAGGAATGCGAGTCAGAAAAATGCTTTCAGTTTTGATAATTTCGTTAAAACCTAAGATAACAATATGAACTGAACCTGTACTAGCAATCATAACTAAAGCACTTGACTGGTTCTGTAGAAACATAGCATATGTATTGCTTATTGATGATTTTCATGGATCTATTCTGTTGAAAAAATTTTGAGGGTGGGAAGAAAATGTGGCCTCCACCCCCCCCCCCCCCCCCCCCCTCCACCTCTGAACATAGGTATCTGACTCATGAAAATTATTTTTTCTCAAAAAATTGTTTAGATTGACCATAGTCTTTAAAATGCATATTGGTGAGATTCAGGACAATATTGTGTTGAGAAAATCTTTAGTGTGAGAGTGGGTGGGGGTGGGTGGGTGGGATATCATGGTCTATGTATACTTCCTCCCTCCCCCCCCCCCCCCCCACCCCTTCTCAAAAACCTTGGCATTTCATACTAATGAAAATTATATTTCCTCAAAAAATAATAACTTAGAATGTACATAGCCTATACAGGAGATTCAGGGCGATAACACGTTGAGAAATATTTTCCTTTGCAAAACATCACATTTGCTTTTTCACAAAAACACGATTTGTTAGACAAAAAAACATTAAATATAACTGTGTTAAATTTTTTGGTCCAAAAAAGGCAACTATTTTAAAGGCCGCATTTGAAGAAAAAAGAAATAACCAGTTGTGTGCTATTTTATCTGTTTTTAAAAGGCTTTTTGCATTACTCGGATCATTGTCTGGTTTGTCATGTATGGCAGCTCACTAGCACCATGTAATTTTTAGTTTAACTTGACAAAGTCAAAATCACATTTTCTTTATCACAGGCTACACCCCGTAGTACTTGTCTGATCATCATGAAATTTCATATGCAGGTTCGAGGTCATGTCTAGATGAGAACGACCCCCTTGGTCGTGATCGATCAGCCATGATGGCTGCCTGAGCCCGAAACCTGAAAACCTTTAGCACAGTCTACAGGTCGTATTTATGAAGGATGACTCCATATAATGTCTAGATGAGAACGCCCCTTTTTTGTCGCGATCAGTCAATCATGACGGCTGCGTGGGCCCAAAGCCTAAACACCTTTAGCACAGTCTATAGGTCGTATTTATGAAGGAATTTCATTGTAACTTCATAGAATGACTGAATGATGGCTAGACGAGAAAGTTCTTTTTGGTCGGGTTCAGTCAACCGTGATGACCGCAGGGGTGCGTTACCTAGATTACTTTAGTACAATCTACAGCTTGCATTTATGAAGGGATTCCATTGCAAATTTGTAGGATGACTCGGTATAATGCCAAGATGACAACGTCCTATTTTGGCCATGATAGGTCAACCATGACGGCCACACAGGCCTGAAACCTAGATTTGTTTAGCACAGTCTACAGTTCATATTTACGAAGCAATTTCATTGTAACTTGGAAAGATAACTTGGAATGTCTCGATTAGACTTCCCTATTTTGGTCACGATCGGTCAGCCGTTACCTCTGCCTGGTCATGTGACCTAGCTTCCTTTAGCACTGTCTACAGGTTGTTTTCATTGTAACTTGGTGGGATAACTTACTATGATATCAAGATGAGACATTCCTATTTTGGTCTCGGTCAGTCAACAATGACCGCCGAACCGTCATCTGATCTTGATTCCTTTAGCAAAGTCCACAAGTTATATTTACGAAGGGATTTCATTCTAACTTGGTAGGATGACTCATTTTGGAATAATTTTACTGATAACTTTGGCTGACAGACATTAACTGTAAAGGTCACATTAACTCACCCCTCAATTCTTCAGTACAGTCTACACCTCAAAATAGTCTTATTGAAAACAGCATACAGGGAACAGAAATTAACATAATCTCAATTATCACAATTCTTGTCATATTTCATAATCCTTCATAAACGTTGAACATTATCCTTTTCATCAATCACTACACACAGTCAAGTTAAGCTACAGTGTCATTAGATATCAAATTGCAGCTGCAATTTAGTAAACTGTACCTGCAATTTAGCTAAATTGTAGTTGCAATTTACTGAATTGTAGCCACAGTTTAGCATCTTCACTCTCACTTGTCAAGCAAAATTGTAGCTAAATTTCAACTCAACAAATCAGGGGCACGGACACGTTGTTTAGCATGCGTGTATAGTAGGGCGCTAATTGCCCCTAATATGCGGAATTCGTTATTAAACTGGGATTCACCGCATTCAATGTTTCAATATTCGTGTTGTGTTATGCCACCTCCAAAATTAGAAGTACTTTTTTAAAACTATTTTTGTTATGTTACATCCACCCTTGACAATATTAGATGAGATGTCTTCGTGAATATTTTCTCCCAATTCGCAATATGCTTGTAGCCTACATTTATGCATTCTGCTTTGTTTATTTTGTGTGTGGAGGGGTGAGGTAGTTTTCCAAGTTTTTTCGAATGGAGATCTTAACCCCAAAGTGCAGCCACCCCCCACCCCCCCACCCCTCATCCAAATAAGCTTGAAGTTCTTTATTTTTTTTTTTAAATCAAAAACCACAACTGACAATACTTGGAGATGTTGCTGGGCAGTTCCTCTCAAAAATCACCTCAGCACAGGTGTTTTGTCCTAAGTCAAGTTTCGTACCGGATGATTCGTCCTAAAAGCTGTGTTTTTAGGGAAGACTGGGGTGTTTTGTGTGGGAAGGGTGTCTTTCAAGTGTTTTCGAAGAAACATTAGCCCCCAAAGCCTTGAACCCTGTCCAATAAACTCAAAATTATTTTAAACTAATTTCTTGTGGAAAAACTAGGTCAACTGCTTTGAGATGTGGTAGTCACCTTCTTTTTGTGAGGGGTACTCTACTTTGTTCACAAAATGTTTCTTGTTCATGTTTTAATATGAAAAGATTGCATGATATATGCACAAAATAAGTGTTTTCATGGGTATTTTATCGTGCGCTTGTGCTCAGACAAAACTTTTCTTGCTACATGTTTGTACTAGATATATTGAGGACAACTAGAACTATCACTGAATGTGATTAATACCCCCGCTTTGGGTTTTTAGAGGAATGCACTTCTGATCATGTAGGCGAAGGCCATAAGGAAATGTATACATAAAGATCATTTTTTGTTGTTGAAATTTGTATTTGCATGTGGCCTTCCTCAGAACAGCACTGAATACTTAAAAAGCCCACACATATATGGTTTACATTTAGAAAAACACATTTACAATGTGCAACATGTATTAAAAATCGGTTCATTAATGTAGGAGGAGTTGCACACACAAGAATCCCATTTGAAAACCCATAATAAATCCAAGTTAAAGGGAGATAACCTGGTTAAAATTGTCGCAGATCAAAAATTTGGGAATATGCGTATGTTCACTCAGTTGTGATAATGTTTTGTGATAATGTTTGAAAGGTTTCGTCAAAATTGATTGATAAATGTAGGAGGAGTTGCACGCACAAGAATTTCATGTAGAAACCCATAATAAATCTAAGTTAAAGGGAGATAACCTAGTTAAAATAGCTACAGCTAAAAAATTTTGGAATATGCGCATGTTCACTTAGTAGTGATGATGTCTGTAAACTTTCGTCCAAATTGATTGATAAATGTAGGAGGAGTTGCGCACACAAGAATTTCATGCAGAAACCCATATTAAATCAAAGTTCAAGAGAGATAACCTGGTTAAAATTGTCGCAGATTAAAAAGTTTGGAATATGCACATGTTCACTTAGTAGAAATGATGTTTGAAAGGTTTCATCAAAATCGGTTCATTAATGTAGGAGGAGTTGCGCACACAAGAATTTGTTCGAACGGAAAGACATAATAAATATAAGTCAAAGAGAGATAACCTGGTTAAAATTGTCGCAGATCAAAAATCTTGGAATATGCGCATGTTCACTTAGTAGTGATGATGTCTGAAAAGTTTTGTCCAAATTGATTGATAAATGTAGGAGGAGTTGCACGCACAAGAATTTCATGTAGAAACCCATAATAAATCTAAGTTAAAGGGAGATAACCTAGTTAAAATTGCCACAGCTCAAAAATTTTGGAATATGCGCATGTTCACTTAGTAGTGATGATGTCTGTAAACTTTCGTCCAAATTGATTGATAAATGTAGGAGGAGTTGCGCACACAAGAATTTCATGCAGAAACCCATATTAAATCAAAGTTCAAGAGAGATAACCTGGTTAAAATTGTCGCAGATCAAAAAGTTTGGAATATGCACATGTTCACTTAGTAGAGATGATGTTTGAAAGGTTTCATCAAAATCGGTTCATTAATGTAGGAGGAGTTGCGCACACAAGAATTTGTTTGGATGGAAAGACACAATAAATCTAAGTCAAAGAGAGATAACCTGGTTAAAATTGTCGCAGATCAAAAATCTTGGAATATGCGCATGTTCACTTAGTAGTGATGATGTCTGAAAAGTTTTGTCCAAATTGATTGATAAATGTAGGAGGAGTTGCACGCACAAGAATTTCATGTAGAAACCCATAATAAATCTAAGTTAAAGGGAGATAAATGATGATGTCTGTAAACTTTCGTCCAAATTGATTGATAAATGTAGGAGGAGTTGCGCACACAAGAATTTCATGCAGAAACCCATATTAAATCAAAGTTCAAGAGAGATAACCTGGTTAAAATTGTCGCAGATCAAAAAGTTTGGAATATGCACATGTTCACTTAGTAGAGATGATGTTTGAAAGGTTTCATCAAAATCGGTTCATTAATGTAGGAGGAGTTGCGCACACAAGAATTTGTTTGGATGGAAAGACACAATAAATCTAAGTCAAAGGGAGATAACCTGGTTAAAATTGTCGCAGATCAAAAATCTTGGAATATGTGCATGTTCACTTAGTAGTGATGATGTCTGAAAAGTTTTGTCCAAATTGATTGATAAATGTAGGAGGAGTTGCACGCACAAGAATTTCATGTAGAAACCCATAATAAATCTAAGTTAAAGGGAGATAACCTAGTTAAAATTGCCACAGCTCAAAAATTTTGGAATATGCGCATGTTCTCTTAGTAGTGATGATGTCTGTAAACTTTCGTCCAAATTGATTGATAAATGTAGGAGGAGTTGCGCACACAAGAATTTCATGCAGAAACCCATATTAAATCAAAGTTCAAGAGAGATAACCTGGTTAAAATTGTCGCAGATCAAAAAGTTTGGAATATGCACATGTTCACTTAGTAGAGAAGATGTTTGAAAGGTTTCATCAAAATCGGTTCATTAATGTTGGAGGAGTTGCGCACACAAGAATTTGTTCGAACGGAAAGACATAATAAATCTAAGTCAAAGGGAGATAACCTGGTTAAAATTGTCGCAGATCAAAAATCTTGGAATATGCGCATGTTCACTTAGTAGAAATGATGTCTGAAAAGTTTTGTCCAAATTGATTGATAAATGTAGGAGGAGTTGCGCACACAAGAATTTCATGTCCGGAAAGACGTATGGATGGACGTACGGGCAGACGGACGGACGGACGGACGTACAGGGCGATTCCTATATAGCCCCCACTTCTTCGAAGCGGGGGTATAAATAGGTTTAAAAACAAGGATAATTTGATTGTCAGGATAATTTCTCAACATATTACAAGATATTTATTCAGTTAACATGAGTGTCTATAACCAATATTCAGTTGACAGGTCAAATTTGTTCTGAAAGTATATTATATATTTAAGTGGAAGAGTGCTACATTTTTCTTGACCACAAATTTCATTTCACTATGTATTGCTCAGTTACATTTGATTGGATAGTGCCAGGAGTCACTATCCCATCAAATGTAACAAAAAAGGTGTCAACAACAAAATTTGATTTGTGCGAGGGTCAATATAAAACTAAATATATTTAGTAAAGCTCAAATATGGCCTTCTAGCACTGTACCAGTTGAGAGGGTTATTCAATTAAGAGATATCCCATTAAGCAGACTTCACTGTATTCATAGATATTCTGTTTTTCATAGTCTGACAGTATAATACACAATACTGGGAATGTGTGGTTATGGCATTGGACCTTAAACCGAAATGTCCATGGTTCGATCCCCACCATGGGTGATTGCATTGTGTCCTTGGGCAAGACACTTAATCCCGATTGCCCACATGGGGGCACAGTGGCACTGTGTACTAAGGCATACTGCATGTCTACGGTGCTCTTGTCTTCAATTAATGCGGACCCTGCTTATGTGGAATTAGTATGTTGGGAAGTTTAACGGTTGCTCACCACTGCTCAGTGGTTCTCTCTGGGTACTCCGGCCTCCTCCACCCGTAAAACTGTCTGACATGAGGTGACTCTGGATGCCAAAAGTATCATTAAACCCCAATAAAAACAAGAGGCCCCAAGGGGGTCTTAATCGCTCACATGACAAGGTGGTTCAAAGAGGTATTTGGGTCACATTCAGGTAGTCATGGTTCATCAACACTACAGAGGAATGAAGTCATGAAATTATCCATAACTCTGGTGTCCATGTCATATGATTATTATCATAGGTCTTCCTGACTGCTTCCAAATATATCAGCTGCAGACATGCACTGCCAGACTTCCAAGGGTTGTTATGTCACTGCAGTTTAAAGGCAAATTTTATGGAAAAACACTAAGGAATGGATATGAACATACTTGAACCTAACCCCCCTCCCCCCTCCCCCCCCCCCTCAATAGAGAGCCCAAATACCAAATATAAAAAGATTCTAATTGATGGTTCTGGAGAAGATTTTTAAAGAAATTTCCTCATATTGCACAAAGTTAAAATTTGGACTCCCACAGTGAGCCCAAATATTACCCCAGGGATTTGCTTTGAACAAACTTGAATCTGAACCACCCTAGAGATGTTGTATACTAAATACAAGAGCATTCTGACTGGTGGGAGTGAAAAAGAAGATTTTTAAAGAAATTTCCTCATATTGCACTATGTTGAACTTTGGGCTCCAATCGAGAGCCCAAATATTAACCCAAGGACCTGATTTGAAAAAACGTCATCTGACCCCCAAGAGATGTTGTATACCAAATATGCATTTCACTGGTGGATCTGAAGATTAAGATTTTTGAAGAAATTTCCTCATATTGCAGTAAGTTAAAATTCGGGCCCCAATAGGGAGCCCAAATATTAACCCAGGACTTGATTTGAACAAACTTGAATTTGGGTCTTCTTAAACACTTGGTGAGCATATACTGTAGCAAGGATGATTATACACACCACCCCCTCACCCAACATAAATGGAGTTGGGATATATGACTTCATCCCCAGGATGTATGCCCATGTCTACAAGTAATATTGGCATCTTAGACAAATAAACATACTTCAGCATATGAAAGAGAAATGAACATTCTGTCTGAAAGACCCACTCTTCATAATTTTTGTCTTGTAGACACAAGGCTTCCATATTAATGAAATGACCACAGAAGTGCCGAAGTTATATATCAAGAGAATTGCTAACTTGTGGATCTTAACTAATTCATTCAAAAACACTCTACCAAAAAATAATGCAGTATCAATCCATTTATCCCTTCAGACGTTTTAAGATGGTGAGTGTCAGGATCTGGTCCTGTTTTGTTAGAAGTAATAACTAGATACATTTGTCAAGAGGATTAATACGGGCTGATGTCAAAGTATGGAAATTTCAAGCAGCACATTTCATTTTTCCCTATAATGCAACAAGAAATTTAAGTGGTAGAGGGCTAAATTATTTTTCAAACGCGACTTGAAAACGCGAGTATTTTTTTTTTAGAGGTACCATGCCACAAGCAAAAGGAGTCAAAGTTTAGTAAAATTTTGTTCATAAATAATTGTTGTGTTATAATTTATTGGGGAGTGCCTCCTGGAACTCTCCAATAAATTGTAATAAAACAATTCTGTTGAACATTTTTTGCATTTCAACTGCTGTGCCAATGAGATAATGAATATGGTATAAGCCACTAAAGTGGCTTTTGGCACTTTTCAGTAGTAGAGTCCTGACAGTGGTCCTGTCGTGATCTGTGACGGAAACAATTTGCATGACTGACAGGCACCAATTCACTTGCAGCCTGGTATTAATTTGTTTATTGGGGTTTAATGAAACTTTTGACAGCCAGGGTCACCTTGTGGCACACAGTTTTACAGGTGGAGGAAGGCAGAGTACCACTGAGCAATGGCAAGCAACTGCCAGACTCCCCCACGTACTAACTCCATGCAAGCAGGGTTAGCATTGGCTCAAGACAAGTGCATCATTGATGTGCAGAATGCCTTAATACAAAGCGACACCATGCCCCCACGTGGGCAATCAGGATGAATTGCCTTGCCCAAGGACAAGCCTGAAAAAAAAATAACCAGTAAAATTTCTTGAAACCCAATATATAATTTTAGTAGTCTTTACCAAATTCTTGACTTATTATTCTCTCTTAGAGAGAGCTTTCCAGTGAATGATAAGTCAAGTGATTAACATGCAGCTGATATACAATTAATGGGAGCATGGTGGCTCAGTGGCACTAGTCTTCAAACTGAAAGGTGCACGGTTCGAACCCCACCAGGGGTAACTGCGTTGTTTACTTGGGCAAGGTACTTCATCCCAATAGCCCATGTGGGGGCATGGTGGCACTGTGTACTAAGGGGTACTGCACATTGATGGTGCACTTGTTGTCTCCAACCAATGCTAACCCAGCTTGTGTGGAGTTAGTATGTTAGGGAGTCTGATAGTTGCTTGCCATTGCTTGGTGGTTCTCCCCAGGAACTCCGGCTTCCTCCACCGTAAAACTGTCAGACATAAGGTGACCCTGGCTGTTGAAAGTGTCATTAAACTCCAATAAATAAATAAAAGTACAATTAATATGCACCTGTGGCCATCAGCAGAGACTGCTCTGTAGACAAAAATACACATGGGTTTCTCTGAGGAATGGTACACCAAACTACTGGATTGTAATAATGCAACTAGGAATTTAATTAATTCCATCGGGAGTGTATTAAGTATTTCAAACTTGGGGGTGGGGTGGGGGAGGCACAACCATAGATGGGAACCCATGACTGGATTTATATCCGTGGTGGCCGGTATACCTTAATGGTTACTTGGCATGGAAGGTATACAATACAGAGAGCTATGTTTTGGGACCAATACATCTCTGCATTGAGAAAGGTGCACAGTTTTTGCTCGATATATAACAAATTTTCTCCAGTGAGTAAATTTGTTAAATATCAAACCAAAAATTTGCACTTTTATAGACTTTAACTCTTAACCCACTGCATAATTTTAAAATATTTTTCATCAAATCTTGTCATGGCTGCTTCATAACAGCAATTTCTGGATTTGATAAAAAATTCATGAAAATTTGATTCAAGAAATCATTGGTAAAAAAGTCCCTACAATTTAACAGGGAAAAGTTTGATCAAATATGCTCAAATTTTACTTATTTTAACTGCAATAGATTTCCTGTCCTGGGCAGGACTCTCCTCCGGCAGCATGCAAGGAGTTAAAAATACATAGAGGAGACAAACAATACGATGGTATGTTTTGTCAAATCTTAAAAGTAAAATGTCTGTGCACCCCACTTCCTGCTAATTCTCAATAACATTGCAATGGTGGGGACTCATAAGAAATACATAAATTTCAGGTGACTGCATTTGATTTGTGAGGGATTTGCCCACCCACCCACCCATTCTCCAGTGGTGGTATAATGATGTAAAATATATTGGTAAAAGTAATGTTGTCCGAACCTCTCAAACTCTGTCAATTATTTCTGGAATATGTTTGGGGTATTCCATTCCAATGTCCCTTTATTCAATTGTGTTAAACAGTGCTCAATGAGCTCATTCCAATGAGGGTCATAAGCTTTGTTTTGAAGAAAATGTTTTGAAAAATAATATTTATGAATCAAGAATTTTGTGTACAGAAGCCTGGAAATAACTGGCGAATGATCGTTACGAACTACAGGTTACAATAAAATAATATGACAAAATAATACAACATAACTAAAATTGCTAAACCAGCATGCTTTGCCTGTAAGATCTGACAATCGATTGGGACTAGCTCGATTCATTGGTTGCTCATTGCATCCACATATGAGTAGAATGGCATGCCATTTATGTCTTAAGAGAATTGCGACCACAATAAATAGCAAAATTTCTGGCACAATAACCACCACGCAAAGTCACTTTGGCAAGATCATGCGTTAGTTACAGTGGCAGAAGTTCTGTTAAGAAGTAAACAGCATGGCTGGTGCAATAAAACAGAGAAGTCAGAAAAGTATTGCAACACGTTACTTCTATATGTTACCACCACAATATTTAGCGTTACCTGCTAACAGGTTATGATGTAAGTCCTTTATTTTCAGTAGAGCTGAAATGGTTAAGGGGTTTTCTTGATCGATTGATCAAGTGGATTAATCTTTGTTAACTGATTAATCACTTGTCCAAATAGATATCTAAATAACTGCCATACTGTTGATGATTTACAGCATGAACCCTTTACACAATGTAACAAACAAAACTGACTAGGCCTATATACAAAAATCTCCATTCAAATTTATGTTTTCAGTTTTTGTCTCAAAAACATAGCTTATGACCCCTCATTGGAATGAGCCCATTGAGCTCGTTCCAATGAGGGGTCATAGGCTATGTTTTTCAGACAAAAATTGAAAATTTTTAGTAATTCATGAATTTATTTTGCAAGTATCGATTGCTACACGCAATGGGTAAAGGGTTAAAAATGACCATTTTCAGCCACTTCTACAGTATAATGATCAAACAAGTATGTCAGCAAGTAACTTGCATGCTTTGCTCTGTCTCATATAACTGATGTGAGTCAGTGTCACAATGTTTGCCTGTTTTGGAGCAAGTTTGTTCCTTTGTTAACCCATATAATACAGCAGTTCAAAAGTAACAGTTAATCGATCAATTACTTTTTTGGATCGATCAAGATGTTGATATTGATTAATCAATTAATCGGTTAACCATTTCAGCTCTAATTTTCAGGCCTGTGTGTAGCACTGGTCAGATATGGCCATCGTCTTAGGTAATGGGTTATTGAATATCTGAAAAATCAATAATATTCTGTAACAGATGAAGACCATCCAGTAATCTCAAGTCCTACATGGGCAGCCTTCTTTGCCAGAGCTCTGTTCATCATTATGACATCTGAAATTACTTTTATTGCCACTGTTCAGGAGAACTGGCATAATATAAAATAAATTGATCTCACAAACACATCCACTTATCTCTATCCAAGATACATAATAACCTATAGATCAGAATGGGCACCTATACTACCTGAACATTATTCAGTCGAGCAGCTTTATGAATTTCTTTATTTGATATGTGGATGTTGCAACCTTTGAAAGAAAACATGAATTCCTATCAAACAAATTACAGAGGAACCCTGTTAATCTTTCCCAATTAACACAAGAGCTACTGTTGAAGGCAAGTATACCTCCACTGCTGTGCTGGACCAATGAAGCATAAGTAAGGTAAGGACCATAACTCTAGTGTAAAATATGCAGGCAATTTTGTTACAACATGTACAGGGGCAACTTGTCACAAGGATGCCTCATACCAAATTTCTTGAAATCCATTCACTCGTTGTGGAGATATCACTGCAGATGGATACATGCAAATACAGATGAATGGACACATGGATGGACAGATGGTTGCATGCATGCATGTAATCCAGTGTAACCTCCCTCCCCCACTTCTCTTCGAGAGAGGGGGTATAATTATTCGGTTAAGTGGAGTATTCAGTTAACAGGGATTTGGTCATCTTCCTAGGTACATGAGACTACTCGAACATTATGCAGTGGAACAGCTTTATGCATTTCTTCATTTGATACATGGATGATGCATCCATTGAAAGAAAACATTAGGTAAAGAGTTGAGGCAAAAATAGGTCTATGAACAAGGGGAATTGAGCGACTGTCACAACTGATTATCAGGGTATTTCTAGACAATTAACAAGATTTTTTATTGTATTAATTAAGCGATATCCAGTTAAGAAGCAGAGACAGACAAAGGGCCCAGTTGATGGCTATCAATTTATTTATTTATTTATTAGTGTTGATGGTCATTTTCAGCACCTTTGGCTATATCATAACCACAACACAGGTATGAAGTCAAGTTAAGCCAATCATTTATACCTAGCTGCCCACCTTAGAGGACTTTCAACCAAGGCAGTGGTTCCAGATCCTATTTTTCCAGTAAAGCCGAACCTGTTTACCATAGTAACCAAGCACTGCTCAATTCCCAGTGTTCCTCCAGGGAAGTGTGGCTGTCAAATAGATAAACCACTATATCCCTGTTTAACCCTTTACCTAACTAATCGGCTACATCTGTCTACATAATTTACAAATTCAGCAGTTGAAAAAAAAAATGTTGAGCTTGTTGAGCTCGTTCCAATGAGGGGCTCACATGATATGGTTTTGTAGAAATTTTTTTTTAATTTTGAAAAAAAATATTTAAAATATGGAATTTTGACCTTGTCTGCATTGGGTAAAAGATCAAAGGGATGCAATAAAAGAACCAATGGGAAGCTGATGACAATATTGTTTACAAGTAATTTTATAACAATAAATTAACTGACTGTAATGTATGCAGACAAACAGCAAGTCCTTTTTCTTCTTATATCATCAAATTAATTCATGGCTGTTTTACATCTGTAATGACATGATTTTGTAACAAATTTTGTAACAGATCGAGTGCAAAAGGAATTGACAGCAAGAATATTATTGATAGTTCTCAAGATATCTTCAATATGGAAAACACAGATGTATAAATTCTGATAAACAAGGTATTGCAGTGGATCCCTGTTAGCAGATCCTTGTAAATTGAAAAAACATTTTGACAGTGAAATATATCAATTAAATTCTTCTAAATTAAAAAAACATTTTGACGGTGAAATATATCTATTAAATGTTTTCAATCAACAGGAAATTGGTATTTGTTTTTGTGGTTGGTTTATTTAAACCACAAACTTAAACACCCCACAAAAATGATTTAACCAGATATTAATTTGCAGACCAGGTGGTGCGGGTGGTTGGAAGTCAGTTTTCCCAGATATTAGTAAACTTTTAAGACATTTGTAGCTACTGACAAACAACTTGATATTTATACCATGTTGGTTTTAACCCTTTACCTAACATGAAAAGCAGACGACACTTGCCAAAAAATGATTGAATAACTGATTTTTTTCATTTTTTGTCTCAAAAACATAGGTTATGACCCCTCATTGGAACGAGCTCGTTCCAATGAGGGGTCATAACCTATGTTTTTGAGACAAAAATGAAAAAATAATAAAAATTAATTGACGATTTTTGAGAATAGCGCTGGCCGGTTTTGGCCATTAAGTTGGATAAAGGGTTAACACTTAATTAACCCTCTGAGAATTTTTAAGATATTTTTCATCAAATCTAGTCATGGCTGCTTCACAGTTCAAGAAATTATTGGTGAAATAATTCATTCAATGTACAGGGAGAAAATTGGTAAAAATGTGCCCAAATTATATATATTTCAATGTCACGAGAAATCCTTCCTGGGCAGGAATATCTCCCAGCAGCATGTAAGGAGTTAATCCACATTTCACTTCTCAAGTAAACAATTTTACATCATGGTTGCAATTGGACATGATAGTATGAATACTGTCAAAATTCTCATTTTGATGAATTCATTGAAGCCTCAAAAGGTAATTATCTAACGTGCTAATTACCCCTGCTGTGTGGATGTCTGAATGGGCAGGAAGATGCCTTGCAAGTAATGCGATTCATTGTAGTTGAGTTTACATGCTGATATCAGTTGACTTATGTCTGGAGACACACAAATTTAATTTTGAGCAATAGGCGACCCATGAATTCATGAACTCACAAAAAATTTTTTTTTTTTGGACAAGCACAAAAATTGGTATCAATGAAAACAAAGCCATTCACAAAATTTCAAACCTCCACCAAAACATCTTACACCTTCATCGGAATGAGCTTGATTTGCTTGATCCAAAGAGGGGCGTCATTAGCTTTGTTTTGGAGGCAAACATTTTTAAAATAAATAAAATTCCAACGCTCATTTTGAGAATCGTGCAGGCCGTGTGTGGCCTTCACATTGGATAAAGAATTAAATGCCAATATTGGATGTAGTGAGTCTATCAAAAAGGTAAAATTACACGCAAAATACAGTTGTTGTCAAAGTAATTCTTCAACAGGTCATAAATTTTTAATTCAATTAACAGGAACTCACACAGAAACCCATATGCACTTGAAAAGCAAATTTGTCTGAAGATGTGGTAAACAGTTCGGAGTTTGGAAGTCTCCAACGAACAGATGTATTCAGCTAACTGGTTGAGTGCTGGAAGCCACTATCATGGCTTTATTGAAAAGTATTGAAAGTGACTTTAGAGGCTTTACACCATGTGCAAAGGCTTGTTTGCTTACAAGTAGAATAAAAAAGATGCTGACATAGAATTGCTGTGTTGCAATTTATTGGAGAGCGCCAAAAGGCACTCTCCAATAACTGTGACAAAACAACTGTGTATTAACAAAATCTTGATGAACCAAAGCTCCCTTTGCTTGTAGCACAGTGGAGTGGAGCCAACTTAATTGGATATCTCTTAACTGAATAACCCAGTTGATTGAATATAATTTCTCAATACAAAACCATTTACCATACCACCAGTACAAAGGTGACCTGTTAATTGAATATAGGTTATAGAGTAAACTCCTGTTAATTGAATAAAAAATCTTGTAATCTGTCAAGAAATTACCCGGACTCTCCCCAGTTTTCCTTTGTTTATAGGCCTATTTGGCTTCAGTATATCCAATACAGACATTTAATCTATTATACCTTGTTTGGTAGAGCTCATGGAGCTCTGTCAAACAAGATATAACAGGATAAATGCTAAGTTTATCTCTAGAATACAGGAAAGTGACACAATCCCAGTTAATTGAGTACTCCTGTTAACTGAATAATTTTCATTGGCAAAGTGGCTATTCAATTAACAGGGTTCTGCTGTATCTTCAACAGAAATATTCATGTCATAAAACACCTTTGAAAAACTAACTTAGCACTCTACCAGTTAAGAAAGAGCAAATAAAGTGGATGATACTGTACTAACCTGGGAATGATGACACAGAGTCAGATTGGATCATGCTCTGAAGTGAAATTCCTTTGAAGAATCCAAGAAACCACAAAGAGTTATAAAAGGAAGTAAAACCCATAAACTGCTTGAAGAATTCCTTCCTTCTGTATACATATTCTGACAAAATAATAGGTTACACAACTAAGAGAAGTAATGGTCGCCTGAACAAAACCCACAAGTACAGATCCATATTTATAATTTGTTCCATAAATCGAATGTGTATTTACCCATTGATTACAAATAATCGGCAACATAAATGCTCAGTAACAACATTACAAGTGAACTCGATGAAACAATATCAAACAAACAGGAAAATAAATTGATTTATTCCAACTCGATGAATAATAATAAAATCGGCATTGGAGTGTGGCTGATCTTAGAAGCTGACATTCAGACAAGCTAGATTTTTGTCCTTATATGTAGCAGATAATCGTATGAGACAACACTGGGCAGATGCTTGTGGATGGAGAAATAATCAGAGCAATTGTAATTATAGAGAAATATGTGAAACACCATAACTATATTTTATTTTATGGACAAATGTCTGAAACAGACAACACATAGCCAGGAAAAAGGCACATCATATTTTTTAACCTTTATCCAATGAAATAACCACTGTTTTTCCAATTTGTTCACACACAGTAACTGGTAATGTAATATTTCAATGACCTGTATATATTCTTTCAGTACCAAATCATTTACCATACATTCAATGCAAAAACATCTTGTTAACCCTTCACCTAAGCAATCAGAAAATCAGTCCAGTTTTATACTGTCATGCCCACTTAATTAGATATTTCCTTACTGAATAACCCTGTTAATTAAACATAGCTTTCAAACACGAAATCACTTACCATATTTTTAATACAAATTTCAGGGAGTGTGGTGGCTCAGTGGTTATGGAACTGGACTTCAAACTGAAAGGTTCATGGTTCGATCCCCACTAGGGCTTACTGCATTGTGTCCCAAGGCATTTAATCCTGATTGCCCACGTAGGAGCAGGTGGTGCGGTGTAATAAGGCGTCTGTACTGCATGTCGATGGTGCACTTGTCTTCAACCAATGCTAACCCTGCTTGTGTGGAGCAAGCACATTGGGAGTCTTGACAGTTGCTCGCCATTGCTCGGTAGTTCTCTCTGGGTTCTTGGGCATTCTCCACCCATAAAACTGTCTGACAAGAGGTGACCCTGGCTGTCAAAAATGTCATTAAACCCCAATAAGAAAACAAGAGCAATGCTAACGCATGTGCTGATGTCCCTGAAGGTTGCAAAGTCGGACTTGCATGTAAATAAATACCTTCTGAAAAAAAAAATTGGGCAGCACTTTGCCCTATAGGCTATGGTACAATTGACCTTAGTCAGAAACAGAGGCCTAAAATAAACAGGGGCCATAACTCTACCAAACATGAATGGATGAAACGCTAGGTATGAGGGCATCCACCCAAGCTGCCCTATCACCATACCAAAGAACATTAAAATCCGACAACTGATGCTCGAGTTATAATACAAAATGTTCGTATGGACAGACGGATGGACATACAGACGTATGGATGGACGGATGGAGACCATGACAATATACCCCCTCGAAAATTTTCGGGGGCATAATAAACAAGCCAAGACCAATACCGGGTCTGGACCTGCGTCGCTGCATGCAACTGAATCGGCAAACAGGAAGTGGCTGCACGGCAGATCTGAAAATTGCATACACGATACAACTGATCATTATCAGACTCCAGATGAAATATGCAATCAATCCCTTGCATAGAAGCCGAGAAAAGTTTGACGAAAAATTTCAATGTTCAGTGGGTACAGCAAATTTCAAAGTATCGGCAAACAGGAAGTGGCTGCACGGCAGATCTGAAAATTGCTTACACGATACAACTCATCATTATGAAGCATCAGACCAAATATAAAATCATTCCCTTTCATAGAAGCCAAGAAAACCTTGACGGAAAAAGTGTTTTGGATTGACGGATGGACTGACGGATGGACAGAGTCAAGCAGTTACTAGACCTGCTCTGCCGCTGGCGACGCAGGTAATAAAAAAAAAACACTACAAATTTTGTCCGTTAATTGGATATTGATATTTATTTAAGGGTATAGTTTTATATACGATTTCATATCTGTATTATACATATTCAGAATATTTACATTTGATCTGTACTGTAGGGAGTTGACATAGCCAGTTCTGACATTGCCAGATTGGCTGTGTACCTGTCACTCCCGTTAAAACTTTGTCTCCAACACTGCCTCTGACTCTGATGAAAGATACCTGTTGGGGATCACATAAAGATTCCTAATTTTACCTTTAGGTTTTAGATTTTTTAGACTTTTTTTTAGACCTTTTTTCTTTTTGACCTGGTGACTTACACCACCAAATTTCGAAGGGACGAGAAAATCCAGAATCAGTGACACAAGTAGCAATAGTTTAAGTATTAGTATTACAATATCCAGGTAAAAGAGAAAAGAAAGAAACCTGGAGTGGAGCACAGAACAAGTCGTATGCATCATTGGATATAGAGTAGAGAGGAAAATCCTGTTAACCCTTTACCCAAACAAATTGATGCACTTGCCCATGTAATTTTCAAATTAAGTAGGTGAAAATGTTTTTTTTTTAAAAATGTCAACAAAATCATATCATGTGAGCCCTCATTGAGGTTGTTCCAATGAGGGTTCACATGACCTATTTTGTTGACAATATTTTAAAAATTAAAAAAAAAAACAATGAGTAAATCAATAAATTCTGATGTCCTCTGCAGTTGGTAAAGTGTTAATAGAATGTAAAAAAATATTGTGATATATCAAAGAATTACTTCAATGACTAAATTCCTCCAGTTTATGGACCTATTTGGGTTCAGTACATCCTATGTATGTTCAGGACCGGGGAGAGGTTGGGGGGGGGGGGCAGGGCCCAGAAATTTGGGGGCCTGGCTTGGCCCAGGAGTCCAGGATTCTTAGGTTAGTCATGGCAGACCCCCCTCCACCCCCCCCCCCCCCCCCCCAAGTTCTGAAGAAGAGAGCTGTATCATGAATGGAGCTCTGCACTGCACTTGACCAACTTGTAATTTTGAACTGC
This sequence comes from Pictodentalium vernedei, assembly GCA_031216915.1. NCBI lineage: Eukaryota > Metazoa > Mollusca > Scaphopoda > Dentaliida > Dentaliidae > Pictodentalium > Pictodentalium vernedei. Next base: position 617,871,601 of record CM062296.1, on the reverse strand, counting down.
ATGATTCTTGGTGTGATAACTTTATTAAATCAACTTGGTGTAATAAAGTTACTACTTCAAGAAATGGGCAATGTGCAGTCAATTGCTATAACTCTAGGTCACTGGATACTCATTGATATCCTTGTAAATCTGAAACAAGCTGCTAAAAACAGCATTTCGATGGCCAAAAAAGAACGTGATTTTTCATCCCCCAAACCACCAGAAGTCTCCATTTAATAACCAATATCACAATTTTCATGGAGGGAGAAAGACCCCTTCCTCTCACCCCCACCCCCTTATTATTGATTGTGCCTTAGGCATCTGCAACAGTATCCCATCACTTTTGAACAGAGGCCAGTCACAGAATTAACTCTGGGGCCCGAATTTTCTCGCCTCGGCCCTCTGTTTGTATTTAATCTATTACATCTTGTTTAACAAGGGCTCTGTCTATGGACTATGTTAAACAAAATGAAAGCTATACTAAAAGCAAAAAATTAATTTGTACGCTTCTTCACTGCTCCTGGACCATCGATCAACACCACCACCCCCCTCTCCAATTAGGCATATGTAAACAGCATTTTCAGTGATTGGGGCTTGGAAGGGGGTGGATGTGTAAAGGTGAGGGGGGGGGGGGTTAGATTCGAAGAGCTAGAATGGGGTAAAAAAGCATATATATTGACCCTTTACCAACAAATCAGCAGCATCCGCCCACATAATTTACAAACTGGAATGTTATTGATGGGTCACACGATATGGTTTTGTTGAAATTTTGTGAAAAATTGGAGAGAGTGATTGAAATAACAAATATTGATATTGTGTGCATTGGGTACAGGGTCAACCTACAAATCTATTCACTCCCCTTGATTTGCAATTGACTGCTAGTCATCAATATGATTTGCAAAAAGTGTGTTTGTTCCCTCATTCCTCCAAGACCACTGACTGAATCACCACCAAACTTGCCACATCTACTCAACCCAGTTCAAAGAGTGTCAAGTGGGGTTGGGGTTTCCTGCTAAAATGGCGTGAAAAGCATATTCTGTTTGTTCCCTAACTTCTCCACCATTAAGCAAATCACAAAATACACTAATTCCACTCAGTCATGTCTGCACATTTTGATTACCTCCCTTCATTTGCAATGGACTACTTTTCTGTCTGTGGATGGGGAACTATCAACATGGGCTGCTGTTATCAGGCACAGAGCTCCTGAGCTATAATGGCTGGTCATTTATTTCATTCAGGCAACTGTGACAAGACTTCCAAGCTAGAAAAATATGTGACCAGCTAAGTCACATACAATGCCAGAATTACAACATCGGCTGAAATTTAGGCTTATAAAAAAACTTTCTTGTTTCTCAAGTAATTTTTTCCTCAATTTTTTATAAGTGAGACAGAGTGAGAAAGACTTTTTTTCTCTTTTTTTGTTAATCCACAAAAAGTCCTGAAAATGAAATAGAAATTTAACTCCTTACAATATTATGTGGAAAAACCTATGTTTTCCATAATGCAGTTGCAAATTGAACCAACTATATCTTGTAACAGACCTCTGTCAAACAAGATATAATTGGTTAAATTTTAAGTCCTACAAGTGCATTATAGTATCATCATATTTACTTATTCTGCCTCCAAACATAGCTGAGGACTCCTCAGATCAAATAGTGGTAAAATTTCCACTGCAGTACATAGAAAACAAAACCAAAAGCATCCTTTGAAAAAAGAAAGCAGAAAATGAGTCGAACACACTTTCACAGAATGTAGATAGGGATTTAATATTAGGCGATCCAGCAGTTGAGGGCTTTATTCATATAACCTTCTCGACCGAGTCATTCAACAAACAAGTAAAATGTCAGTATTTGGACAACCAGGTAGATTTGGTCTTGCCAACATTAAGTTTGTTGGGTTCTTTATTTTTATTTGCTCATTTATTGGTGATTAATGACACTTTAACTGATTATCTGGTGGAAACCACTATTATGGCTCTATTGAAAAGTGCTGGAAGCCACTGTAGTGACTTTACACTGTATGCATTAGCTTGATGTTTACTCAGTAGTAGAAGAAATTTTTTTATATAACATTGTTTGGTTGCAATATATTCTGCAATAAATTGTAACAAAACAATTATTTATGAACAAAACCTTGCTAGACTAAGGCTACTCTTGCTGGTAGCATGGTATCTTTAACAAAAAAATTACCTACGTTTCACATCACCTTTGAAAATTAATTTAGCACTCAACCAGTTAAACTGATGGAGCATTCAATTATTCTTCAAAGGTGATTTGAAAATGAATATTATTTTCAAAGATAACATCCTGACTACCAGAAAGTGAGGCCTTACTTAGTAAAGCAATATTTTGTTCATACTTTCCAATATATTTTAACAAGATTCCATAAACATTTTTCTACTGTTGTGTAAACAAGCATAAACATTTTCTATTGCCGAGAAACAATAAACAAGTGCACTTTACCCTTAAGGGTGTAACTTCCATTTTGATCATTTTTTACTGCAACAGAACAGGTACCCCAACATCCAGTCTTTTGGGTAAACTTACAAGTTACATTGTAAGTACCTTGGATGTTTTTTTTTTCTAGGCAGTGATGTTGGCATCTTTATAGTCAACCAAGACTTGCCTGGAAAAAAATGCAAATTCACCGAGTGTTGACTGAAAAAAGTGTAGCCCAAATGTATAAAAATCTCCAGTTCTTTAAGGGTTAATGGCTTTCAGAACAATGGAGTCATAATAGTGGTTTCTAGCATTCAACAAGTTAATAATGTCAAATGTCAAAGGTAGATTACAATCGTAACATGACTATTGCTTCTACTGCACACTACTTTTGGCTGAAGATACCAGTCAAAGGGATAATATGCCACATTTTTTATAAAAAATAAGTTTACCATTTAACAATACCACAATATCCCTCATGCAAAAGTACCCTTATGTTTTATAAATCATTCGTATGAAGGCATCTAGTTCAATTGAATAAATTAACTTGAAAGCAAGAATCTATTATATATCTGAAAATTTGCATACTGTAGTTTTTCAACCAGAACTGGTCAGACAATCACTCATGAAAAATTCTGTGCAATGTCATTTTTCGTATTCCTCAAAATTAGCTTTCTTAGAAGGACAAAGGTGAAGTTTGTGTCCAGGTTGGTCTATTTATAGCAAATGCACTAATGAAATCTATTTCAAATTACTGTTGTCGATAAAAATGCTGAGGGCTTTACTGGATATATAACTGCAATTTATTTGAAATAATACAAAGTTTTTTATCAAATAATTCCCAATTATTGCTAATAAAAATGTACAATTCTTGTTTGTAGTGATTATTCATTTAAACAGCAGCAAAGTTAAAATTAGAAACCATGTGTATTCAACAAGGGCATCACCCCTGATGTTGTCATAAAAGAGTAGGTAAGTCTCTAGGTAACCCCAGGTTCTAACCAAATCAAAAGAAAGCTTCCTGTAGACACTAATAATGCATAAAAAAAAAACATTTGATTTGAGTCGGCATTCATTAGTTATTGGATGGAAAGCAAATTCAATATGGCCTCCATGGTGGCCATATTGAATTGGCTAACTGGATCAAAATTGAAAGGACGCTTCTTCTAGACACCAATAATGCATAACCAAAAACTGAAGTCAGTATTCATTACTTATTGGATGGATGCCAAATTCAAGATTGCCACCATGGAAGCCATAATGAATTGAGCACTGGTGGCCATCTTGGATCAGCGGACTGGTCCAAAATCGAAAGGAAGCTTCCTCCAGACACCAACAATGCATAATTAAAAAATAAAAATTAATCGAGTCAGCATTCACTAGTTATTGGACGGAAACCAAATCCAATAGGACTGTCATATGGTGGCCATATTGAATCGGCTAGCTGGACCAAAATCGAAAGGAAGCATTGTCTAGTCATCCACAAGTTACCCCTAAAATTAGGAATTGATCAAATAAGCAGTTCTTTAGTTATTTGACAGAGATCAAAAGTTAATGGACGGACTCCGGATGACATGGTGAAAACATAACACCCCCTGAGAGGTTCTCAGAGGGGATAAAAATGATGTCACAGGGACTTAATTACTTCCAATAACTTTTGGGTAACTTCGTTTCTATCTTCGCAATGTCATGTTTTCTGAAATTTACCCTGCATTAAAGCTGTTTAATTACAGATTTAAGTAATTTCGTGCCCATTCTGATGTCTTTGGGTTAAAACTAGAAGTTCTGTCATGAAATGCAAACAAATAGCACATCGATCTGCACATCAATCTGCATGTTATAACCATAGTAAGGCTATCATATAGACTGCGCACAAGCAATTTTTCAGCCAATGGACCTCCAGGTAACCCAGAGGTCCATTGGCAGAAACATTGCTTGTGCTTGCTATGTGTAACCACAAGAATCCGCGGTGCTTTGGATGCCATTCAATATGAAAATTGCGTGCAATTCCTGCGCGCAATTAAGCCTAGATAAGCACATAGTTTGTGACAGAACTTTTCGTTTTAACTGTACACATTGTATATGGTGGGGTTTTTTAACATGCTCCTTCACATCCAAGCAAAATCTTAAGAGTTAATATTATTTAAAATTAGTAGCCTATTGTTCCATTAAATTACAAAGACAACAAAGCAGTCATTGCCCATGGACATTGCAATTGTTAAAATTGAATGACTAAATCAATGGTACAACAGTCTCCTCCTCATTTTTCATAATCGTAACAAGAGCAGCAAAATAAAAACAACAACAGCACTGCCTAGCGGGGCAACATATGCCCATCAAAATTGGAACATGCACAAGTTTCTCTGGGGTAAAGTTTGAAATTTTTGTTGACTCTACTATGTCTGTCCACCCCCTCCATTCATTGCCCATTCCCCTGCCCTGTCTGGGGCAAAGGGTTTCAAATTTTATGCTTGTGTGCACACATTTCATATTGTTTTTGTAAAATTTTAGTATGCAGATTGGAAATGCAAACAATTTTCAGGTGCAGAAGATTCTCCTCGCCATTTACAATGGTAGCGTCCATTCACTGACAGGTTAACTTCATTGATAACGATTGACAATAGGTGGTGCCACGGAAAAGGACATTTTGAGGATCATAAAAGCTATAAACGGCGAGGTTTCTCATCATTTAAAAATAAAATGGAGTTACATGCTCCTATCACATGCACAATGACAATTGATGATCAACATGGGTGCAAAGTTTGAACAATAAAGCAAGTAAAATGTTGAAGGAGTAGGCGACACACTAGTGTAATGTTTGAAGTACTAAAAGGGGGATAACTCTGGAAATAAAAACAGAGTTACCTGCTCTTGTCACATGCACAATGGCAATTGGTGATCAACATGTGCAAAGTTTGAACAATATAGCATGTAAAATGTTGAAGGAGAAGGCGACACAATACTGTAATGTTTTAAGGACTAAAAGGGCATAACTCTGGAAATACAAATGGAGTTACCTGCTCTTGTCACATGCACAATGGCAAATGGTGATCACCATGTGTGCAAAGTTTGAACAATATAGCATGTAAAATGTTGAAGGAGTAGGGGACATAATACTGTGATGTTTCAAGTACTAAAAGGGGGCATAACTCTGGAAATACAAAACAGAATTAACTGCTCTTGACACACACACAACAACAATTAGTGATCACCATGTTTGTCAAGTTTGAACAATATAGCATGTATACCTTTGGAGGAGTAGGCGACACAAAAATTGTTTACGGACAGATGGGTGGACGGATGGATGGACAGATGGATGGATGGACAGACAGACAGACAATGCCATAACATAATACGTTCATCAAAAAATGAAGGGCGTATAAAAACCATTGATTTTCTGCAAAGAGGAATATCATTGCATATTTTACAGCTCCATTTTTTTACTCTGACAATACTTTTCTGAGCTTCTCTCTCTTTCTTCAGTGCATGCATTCAATTGAACATCATAAGCTATCTTAGGCAGCATCCAGGGAACAAGAAGATTTAATACCTGGTTGTTGGTTTTAAAACTGGCATACAAGTATTAAATCTCCATGTGCCCTGAATGTTGCTCAAGATAACATGATTTTTCCCACCTCTTTACCATAAAATATTAGCTGAAGATGGAGATAGTGTTAACAATTCTAATCAAAGATTAGCCACATCAAAGATTACCACCACATTATTTAGCATAACCTGCTAAGGTCTGAAAAACTTAAAAATCTGTTTTTCAGGCCCTCCTGCGTGGTCTTTTTGGCTACCACATGCTCTCTTTTTATAACCAATGCAAACTTAAAATGAAAGTGTCAATGACACTGTAGCTCAACTTGTTAAGACATGTACATGTATAGTATGTGACACAGCAATGACAAACATCTAGTTAATGACCTGATAACAAAGGTACATATAAAGTATTGCATCTGTCTGTACATAAATACTGACCATAGCCTGTAACAAGTGTATAGGTAAAGTATTGTAAAGGTGGGCGACAGTCAGATGCTAAACTAGAAAAGAAATCTTCGAGTCCCAGAGTGGGTCTGACTGAACCCCAAAATATTTGTTCTCATAGCACAGTGATAACAAAGGCACCCCAAAACACTCGTTCCTGTCCCAAGGTGATAACAAAGGTACCCAAGAAGTTTCGTGAAGATCGGTTCATAAATACGAGCCGTATAGTAGTTGTGTCCAAAAAACTGATTGGACCTAATTTCGGTACAAAATGGCCACTGGCAGCCATCTTGAATTTTGGACCGCACCCAGAAACACTTGTTCTCATCCCAAGGTGATAACAAAGGTACCCAAGAAGTTTCGTCAAGATCGGTTCATAAATACAGCCTCTAGCCCGAGCCATATTGACATGTGCACTTACTGTGTATAAGTTGCACTCAATAAATCAAAGTTCATCTAATTTGCATAAATTCTGCACGAGAAAAAACCCTGTATTATATGTGATGTATTCCATGTTACAAAACATTCATTCAAAAATTTATTCAAATCAGAACCTCCATAGAGAAGTTCTGTACCAAAAACAGATTGTACCTAATTTTGGTACAAAATGGCTGCCGGCTGCCATCTTGAATTTTAGACCACACCCAAAAACACTCGTTCTCGTCCCAAGGTGATAATAAAGGTACCTAAGAAGTTTCATGAAGATCAGTTCATAAATACAGCCTCCAGCCCTAGCCGTATTGACATGTGCACTTACAATGTATAATCAAAGTTCATCTAATTTGCATAATTTAGGCACGAGAAAAAAACTTGTATTATATGTGATGTATTCCATGTTACTAAACATTCATACAAAAATTTATTAAAATCAGAACTTTCATACAGAAGTTCTGTACAAAAAACTGATTGCACTAATTTTGGTACAAAATGGCTGCTGGTGGCCATCTTGAATTTCAGACTGCACTCAAAAACACACTCGTTCTCAGTCCCACGGTGATAACAAAGGTACCCAAGAAGTTTTGTAAAGATCGGTTCATAAGTACGACCTCTTGCCTGAGCCGTATAGAAGTTGTGTACAAAAAACTGATTAGACCTAATCTCGGTACAAAATGGCCACTGGCAGCCATCTTAAATTTTGAATCACATCCAGAAACACTCGTTCTCGTCCCGAGGTGATAACAAAGGTTCCCAAGAAGTTGGTGAAGATCGGTTCATAAATACAGCCCCTTGCCCGAGCCATATTGACATGTGCACTTACTGTGTATAAGTAGCACAGAATAAATCAAAGTTCATCTAATCTGCATAATTTCTGCACGAGAAAAAAAAACGTATTATATGTGATGTATTCCATGTTACTAAACATTCATACAAAAATTTATTCAAATCAGAACTTTCATACAGAAGTTCTGTACAAAAAACTGATTGCACTAACTAAAGTACAAAATGGCTGCTCGTGGCCATCTTGAATTTCGGAGTGCACCCAAAAACACTTGTTCTCGTCCCACAGTGATAACAAAGGTACTCAAAAAGTTTTATAAAGATCGGTTCATAAATACGGCCTCTAGCCCGAGTCGTATTGAATTGTTGATGGACAGATGGATGACTGGCCATGGCATAAGCTCAAATTTGACTTACGGCAAAGTTGAGCTAAACAAGAGGCCCCAGGGGGCCTGAGGGCGCTCACCTGACATGGTAGCCTAAATATCAACCCAGAGAATTGATTTCCACAAGTTGCATCTGCTCCTCCTAAGAAAAGCTGAAACCAAATATCCAAATATTCTGACCAGTGGATCTAAAAAAAGATTTTTAAAGAATATTCCTCATATTGAACTAAGTGATAATTCGGGCTCCCACAGGGAGCCCATATATGAACCCAGGGACTTGGCTTTAACAAACCTGAATCTCACACCCCTAAGGATTCTGCACACCAAATATCAAAATATTCCGACTGCTGGATCTGAAGAAGAAGATTTTTAAAGAAAATTCCTCATTTTGAACCAAGTTACAATTCGAGCTCCCACAATCAGCCCAAATATGGACCTAGGGACATGGCTTGAACAAACTTGAATCTTATTCCCCTAAGGATGCTGCATAAAAAATATCAAAAGCATTCATCTGCTGGATCTGAAGATTTTTAAAGAAAATTCCTCATTTTGAACTAAGTTGTCATTCAGGCTCCCATAGTGAGCTCAAATATGAACCAAGAGACTTGCCTTGAACAAACTTGAATCTCAGCCCCCTAAGGTTGCTCCATGCCAAATAACAAAAACATTCCAACTGCTGAATCTGAAGAAGATTTTTAAAGAAAAATTCCTCATATTGACTAAGTTATAATTTGGGCTCCCACAGGGAGCCCAAATATGGACCCATGGACTTGGCTTTAACACACTTGCTTGAATCCCCCCCCTCCAACCCCCCCCCCCCCCCCCCCCCCCCCCCCCCCCAAGGATGCTACTCACCACATATCAAACCATTCCGACTGCTGGATCTGAAGAAGAAGATTTTTTAAGAAAATTCCTCATTTCGAACAAAGTTACAATTCAAGCTCCCACATTGAGCCCAAATATGGACCTAGGGACATGGCTTGAACAAACTTGAATCTCACCCCCCTAAGGATGCTGCATACTAAATATCACAAGATTCTGCCTGCTGGATCTTGAGAAGAAGATTTTCAAAGAAATTTGCCTGAAATGCACTAAGTTTGAATTTGGGCTTCTATAGTAAGCCCAAATATGAATCCAGGTGGCCGATTTGAACAAACTGGAACCAGATCCACCCCACAATGTTGCATACCAAATATCAAAAGATTCTGCCTGCAGGATCTGGAGAAGAAGATTTTTGAAGAAATTTGCCTGAAATGCACTAAGTTCGAATTCAAGCTTCTATAGTGAGCCCAAATATGAATCTAGGGAGCCGATTTGAACAAAATAGAATCAGATCCACCCCACAATGTTGCATACCAATTATCAAAAGATTCTGCCTGCTGGATCTGGAGAAGAAGATTTTTTAAGAAATTTGCCTGAAAAGCACTAAGTTCAAATTTGGGCTCCTATACTGAGCCCAAATATAAACCCAAGGGGCCGATTTGAACAAACTTGAATCAGATCCATCCCACAATGTTGCATACCAAATATCAAAAGATTCTGCCTGCTGGATCTGGAGAAGAAGATTTTTTAAGAAATTTGCCTGAAATGCACTAAGTTCGAAATCGGGCTCCTATACTGAGCCCAAATATGAACCCAGGGGGCCGATTTGAATAAACTTGAATCAGATCCACCCTCCAATGTTGCATACCAAATATCAAAAGATTCTGCCTGCTGGATCTGGAGAAGATTTTTTAATGTTTTTCCCATTGCCTACAGTGTTAAAAAGTGCTGACTCAGCACTTTTTCAAAGTCCCGAAACTGTACCCTATGATAAAACCGATGGCAATTTTTTTTTACCAATTCTTTCTGTTGGTCCTAAGGAAGCTTCACACCAAATAAAAATTCTCGGTGCCGTGCAGTTTTGGAGATATGGGCGTTTTAATTTTTTTCTATTTTTAGCTCCTGCGGTTCCCACAGGGCTGCGGGAAATTTTTTTTTTTGCATAAATCAAGTGCTCATGACCCAATAAGCCCTCACATAAAATATGGTTCAAATCAGCCTCTCAGTTTGGAAAATAGAAATTTTGGGCGGGGCCAAAAATTTTGCCCCTCCCATAACGCCAAATATTATCCCTCAAACTTCTCTTGAACAAATCTGAGTCTACACCTCAAAAGGAAGGTGCATACCATATATCAAGTCTCTGCTACTGCTGGTTCATGAGAAGAAGATTTACAAAGATTTTGGTGCCCCTTGGGGGCGTGGCACCACCCAGGAGGAGGGGCAACTTCATTTGAACAAATCTGAATTGGCATTAGGTAATAAACATTTAGCCAACATTTGAATAAAATTGGGCTACAGGTTTAGGAGGAGAAGTCGATAATGTAAAGTTAACGCCGGACGGACGACGGACAGAAAGTGATTAGTAAAGCTCCCCTTGAGCTTCGCTCTGGTGAGCTAAAAATGAAAGTGTCAATGACACTGTAGCTCAACTTTGAATATGACAGGAATTAGTATTAGCTGTGACCAGGTCAACAATAATGAATATGACTGGAATCAGTATTTGTTGTGACCAAGTCAACAATAATGAATAAGAGAAAAAGAGTAATTTCCATAAAACATGCACGAGAAAAAAAAACGTAATATATGTGATGCATTCCATGTTACTAAATATTCATACAAAAATTTATCCATATCAGATCTTTCATATAGAAGTTCTGTACAAAAAACTGATTGCACCTAATTTTGGTACAAAATGGCCACCAGTGGCCATCTTGAATTTCGGAAGGGACCCCAAAACACTCGTTCTCGTCCTACAGTGATAACAAAGATATCCAAGAAGTTTCGTTAAGATCGGTTCATAAATACGGCCTCTAGCCCGAGCCATATTGGCATTTGCAGTTACAGTGCTGAAAGTAACACTAAATAGATCAAAGCTAGTGTAATTGGCATAATTTATGCACGAGAAAAAACCCATATTATATGTGATGTATCCCATGTTACTAAACATTCACACAAAAAATTATTCAAATCAGCGCTTTCATATGGAAGTTCTGCGCAAAAATCTGATTGCACCTAATTTTGTACAAAATGGCTGCCAGCAGCCATCTTGAATTTCAGACCGGACCCCAAAACACTCTTTCTCCTCGTCCCACGGTGATAACAAAGGTACCCAAGAAGTTTCGTAAAGATCGGTTCATAAATATGGCCTCTAGCCCAAGCCGTATTGGCATTTGCACTTACAGTGCTGAAAGTAACACTAAATAAATCAAAGTTAGTCTAATTTGCATAATTTACGCACAAGAAAAAACCCCGTATTATATGTGATGTATCCCATGGTACTAAACATTCATACAAAAAATTATTCAAATCAGAGCTTTCATATGGAAGTTCTGTGCAAAAATCTGATTGCACCTAATTTTGTACAAAATGGCTGCAGTGGCCATCTTGAATTTTGGACTGGACCCCAAAACACTCGTTCTCGTCCCACCATCATAACAAAGGTATCCAAGAAGTTTCATAAAGATCAGTTCATAAATACGGCCTCTAGGCCATGACAATACTTCAAATTTGGCTTCGCCAAAGTTGAGCAAATAAAAATTAAATGGTTTGTGTCAGATATTTTACCAAAGTTAATGAAATTGATAAATTTGTCGCTTGAGTGTACGAGGCTTTACAATGTTTAGCATTGCAAAGCCTTCTTGCAGTCAGGGGATGAAATACACCACAACCCATGCTATATTCTGTAGATTACAAGGCTTAAAATATAAAACAAACCAAGAACATGAACTTTTGATGGCAAAGAAATAATTACAAAAATAAAAAATAAAATAAACAAGAGGCCCCACGGGGCCTGAGGGCGCTCACCTGATACTGGCCGAGTCATATCACCAAAATAGCAAGGGATTCTGCCTTGTGGTTATTATCAGTTTTTCAACATAAAAGTGTTTTCTCTACTTAGTAACCCAGAGTGTTCATATGTTAGATCCCCATATTGGGTACTCAATAATTTATCTATTTATTTATTGGAATTTAAGGTCACTTTCTAAGGCTACATCATTACAGAGGCATAATTATAATATCAGGTTTGGTCAATCGTTTATGCCTATTACTGCCCACTTTACAGGGCTTTCAACGCAGGAATTGGTTACTGGGCCCAATTTTATCAATAAACCAGAACTTGAACAAACTTCAATTTGCCACTTCTAAGAAAATCAAAAATCAAATATCAAAAGATTCTGACAGGAGTAACAGAAAAAAAAGATTTTTTAAGAATATTTCTCATACTGAACTAAGTTATACATGGGCTCCCATAGGGAGCCCAAAAATAAAAGCTTCTGAAGCAGTGTTTTGGGAGAAGAAGATTCTTCAACGTTATTCCCATTAGCTACACTGTTAAAAAATGATGACTCGGCACTTTTAGTCCTAGAAAAGAACCTTATGATAAAATTTTTACCATTTTTTTCTTCCGGTCCTAAGGAAGCTTCACACCATATAAAAATTCTCAGTGCCATGTAGTTCTGGAGATATGGGCATTTAAAAAGAAAAAAATTTTTTAGCTCCTGCAGTTCCCGTGGGGGACAGGAAAACAATTTTCGGCATAAATTAGGTACTTATGACCCAATAAGCCCTCATATCAAATTTGGTTCAAATCGACTTTTTGGTTTGGAAAATAAAAATTTTGGTATAATTTGGGCTCCCACAGTGAGCCCAAATATGAACCCAGGTACTTGGCTTTACCAAACTTCACTCTCAGCCCCTAAGAATGCTGTACATCAAATATCAAAACATTTTGACTGGTGGATCTGAAAAAAAAATTTTTTTTAAAGAATATTCCTCATATTGAACTAAATTATAATTTGGGCTCCCACAGGGAGACCAAATATGAGCCGAAGGACTTGACTTGAACAAACTTGAATCTCACCTCCCTAAGCATACTGTATATCAAATATCAAAAGATTCTGACCGGTGGATGCGAAGAAGAAGATTTTAAAAGAATATACCTCGTATTGCACTAAGTTACAATTTGGGTTCCCAAAGGGAGTCCAAATATGAACTCAGGGACTTGGCTTGAACAAACATCAATCTCACCCCCCTAAGGATGATGCATAGCAAATATCAAAAGATTCTGATTTGTGGATCCGAAGAAGAAGATTTTTAAAATATATCCCTCATATTGCACTAATTTGAACATTTGGGTTCCCATAGGGAACCCAAATATGGACCGAGGAATTTGATTTCTACAAATATGTGAATCAATGTTCCAAAGATGTTATATGTAAAATATGAAAGCTTTTAGAGCAGTGGTTTGGAAGAAAACAATTCTTTATTTTTTTCCCATTGCCTACTGTGTTAAAAAATACTGACTCAGCACTTTTTCAGAGTCCCGAAAAAGTACCCTATGATAAAACCGATAGCAATTTTTTTTTACCAATCCTTTCTGTTGGTCCCAAGAAAGCTTCACACCAAATAAAAATTCTCACTGCCGTGCAGTTTTTGAGATATAGGCGTTTTAATTTTTTTCTATTTTTAGCTCCTGTGGTTCCCACGGGGCTACAGGAAAAAAAATTTCTGCATAAATTAGGTACTTATGACCCAATAAGCCCTCACATAAAATTTGGTTCAAATTGGCCTCTCGGTTTAAAAAATAGAAATTTGGGGTGGGGCCAAAATTTTTGCTCCTCCCATAACATCGCCAAGTATAGACCTACAAACTTCTCTTGAACAAACTTGAGTCTACACCTCAAAAGGAAGCTGCATACCAAATATCAAGTCTCTGCTATTGCTGGTTCTTGAGAAGAAGATTTTTTAAGAATTGGAGCATTTTTGCCCCACCCCTCTGCTCAATATGAGCCGAAACCTAATTTGCCCAAAAATCAAAATGCCGCTATATAACCCCTACTCACATGAAATTTCATTAACATGCGGCCAGTGGTTTGGAAGAAAAAGACCCAAACACCACCTTCACGCCGGACGACGGACGACGGACGACGGACGAAAAGTGATCAGAAAAGCTCACCCTGACTTTCAGTCAGGTGAGCTAAAAACTGTCTGCACACATGCAATTTTACAAATGAAAAGGATAATGTTCAATATTTATGAAAGGATTATGAAATAAGACAAGAATTGTGATAATTGAGAATATGTTAAGTTTTGTTTCCTTCATGCTTTCAACAAGGATAATTTGAGGTGTAGACTGTACTGAAGAATTGAGGTCTTGGTTGATGTGGCCCTCACAGTTAACGCATGTCAATGTTACCAAGTTACAGTAGTTACAGTAAAATCATTCCAAAACGAGTCATCCTACCAAGTTACAATGAAATCTCTTCTAAATATGACTCGTAGTCTTTCCAAAAGGTCCAACACGCACAGTTGACCAATCGCGACCAAAATATGACAGTCTCATCTGGATATCATACCGAGTTATCCTACCAAGATGCAATGAAATTCCTTCATAAAAACAACCTGTAGACAGTACGAAAGGAATCTAGGTCATGTGTCCAAGTGGTGGTAACGGCTGACCAATCGTGACCAAAATAGCACAGTCTCATCTAGTCACCATACCAAGTTACCCTACCAAGTTACAATGAAATCACTTCATAAATATGAACTGTAGACTGTGCTAAACAAATCTAGGTCACGTACCTGTGCGGCCATCATTGTTGACCAATCACAGCTAAAATATGACACTCTCATCTAGATATTATACTCAGTCATCCTACCAATTTACAATGAAATCCCTTCATAAATGCAACCTGTAGACTGTGCTAAAGGAATCTAGGGAATGTGCCCCTGCGACCATCATGGTTGACTGAACCTGACCAAAATACGATGTTCTCATCAAGACATTATACAGAGTCATCCTACTAAGTTACAATGAAATCCCTTCATAAATATGACCTGTAGACTGTGCTAAAGGTTTTTGTGTTTCGGGCCCGCGAAGCCATTAAGGTTTACCGATCATGACCAAAATGGGATTTCTCATTCAGACATGGCCTCAAACAGCATATAAAATTTTGTAATGTTCGGACAAGAACTATGGGGTGTAGCCTGTGCTAAAGAAAATGTGTTACCTGTGCTAAAGAAAATGTGAACAGACTCATAGACTCACAGACTTCCGCATGCGTGATGGCAACAGCTTGTCTTGACTTTGTCAAGTTAAGCAAAAAATGGCCTGGTTCTGGAAGTTGAAAGAGATGTGAAACAGTAAACCATAATACTATTCATACCTTGATTTTTCTTTCAGTACACTAATCCTTTTTCTTTAGGGACTACACCTTGATATTCTTTCCTGCAATGAAAAATGTTGAGCTCAAGGTATGAAGACTAAATAACAGCCAGTCTTACTGATCCAGATCTCTCATCCTTGTTAATGGGAGTTTTAAACAATTAAATTTTCCAACAATGAATTTACAAAATAAAGTTGTACCCTGTAAACTGAATACTTGATCAGTGAAAAACTTAAATGGACAAAAAATATTCAGTCAATGAAAATTTCATCATTTTTCTACATGCTGGTACAGTGGAACCCTGTTAATTGAATAGCCACTTTGCCAATGAAAATTATAGGATTAACAGGAGTATTCAATTAAGAGGGATTTTGTCATGTTCCTGTATTCCAGAGATAAACTTTGCATTTATTCTATTATATCTTGTTTGACAGAGCTCCAGGAGCTCTGTCAAAAAAGGTATAATAGATTAAATGCCTGTATTGGATGTACTGAGGCCAAATAGGTCTGTAAACAAAGGACAACTGGGGAGAGTCAGGGTAATTTCTCAACTGGTTACAAGATTTGTTATTCAATTAACAGAAGTTTACTCTATAACCTATATTCAATTAACAGGTCAAATTTGTAGTGAAGGTACAGGAAATGATTTTGTGTTGGGAAATTATATTCAATTAACAGGGTTATTCAGTTAAGAGATATCCAATTAAGTGGGCTCCATTGTAATAAATTTAGCATTTACAATACAGAGCTCATGAGACAAGATACAATAAAATAAATGTTTATATTGGAAGTATTATGTTGAGGTCTATGAAGTTGGGGAATTCAAGGGTTGTCCAAATAATTTTATAATATACTACTCAAAGTTTGCTAAGCACCAAATATTTGACACA
Source organism: Pictodentalium vernedei (assembly GCA_031216915.1). Classification (NCBI taxonomy): domain Eukaryota; kingdom Metazoa; phylum Mollusca; class Scaphopoda; order Dentaliida; family Dentaliidae; genus Pictodentalium; species Pictodentalium vernedei. The sequence continues at coordinate 617,855,495 of CM062296.1, read as the reverse complement.
TCGTTGTGAAATTTGCTTGTGAAATATTTTTGATGGATATGATTGAGGAATGTATTGAGATGGTCCCCAGTGTTTAAATTAGCTCTCTTGGAGAGCTAGATGGACCAGATAAGATTGGCGACCTGTCCTTTTTACAGATGAGTCAAGGTACTGCCTAGACCACACAGATAGGCAGTCTAGGGTATGGAGAAGACCAGGAGAGTGATTCCATGCAGCCAACATTGCTGAGCATGACCGCTATGGTGGAGGGTCAATCATGGTCTGGGGCAGCACCAGCAGGCTGGGATGGACATACAGAGTCCTGTGTCCTTGAACATGGTACATTGACTGCACAGCGGTATATTGATGAGATCCTAGATGTCCACATCAGATTCTATGCAAGTGCAGTGGGTGATAGATTCATTCTGATGGACGATGTCTGTCCTCATGTTGCCCATGCTGTCAGGAAGTACCGACAGAGGGAGGGGATTGAGTGTATGAACTGGCCAGCAAGATCCCCTAACCTCAATCCAATCGAACATGTCTGGAATGAGTTGCAGCTTGCAATTTCAGCCTGTCCAGTCCAGCCAAGAAGTGTCCAGGAGCTTGGTGCCATGCTGGTCCAAGAATGGAACAACATCCCACAAAGGACCACCAGGAACCTGATTGGGAGCATGAGAAGGCACTGTCGAGCTGTAATTAACAGTAATGGGTCTCATACTCGATATTGAACCCATACTAGTTTACTCAGTCAGCTTTTTGGCAAAATGAAAAATTTCCAATTTTACCAATAATATCTATTTTCCATGGTAATCAAAAGCTAAAAAATAATGTCAAACACAAATAAAATCTTAATTTCTGTATTTAAATCATTAAAGATATAATTAAATAAAAAATATATACACTTTTCATTACAATATTTCAACTAAAATGTAAAACGGGTAGTTGGATATACTTGGTGCTTAGCAAACATTGAGTAGTATAGATCACAAAATTTTTTCTTCATTTATTTAGTAAACAGGGATTTACTCATAACCTACATGCAAATAACAGGTCAACTGTGTACTAATATATCAAATCCAAGTAACATACAATTAACAGGGTAATTCTATTTGGTACCAACCCGTAAATGGACATTACTGTATTACAGCAGAGCCCACTGAATTGGATATCTGTTAATTGAATAATCCTGTTAACTGAATTAGAAATCCAACACAAAACCCTTTACCATACCTTCTGATCAAAGTTAACCTTTTAATTGCATGTAGGTCATAGAGTAAACTCCTGTTAATTAAATAAAAAGATATTGTGATATGACGAGCAATTTCCCTGACAATCATCAAATTTCCATGTTTCCAAATTTCCATGTTTGTAGATCTATTTGACCTGAGTACATCAATTACCAGCATTTAATCTATTATATCCTGTTTGACTGATCTCCATGAGGGTTCAAGTTAGTCTATCATTCAAGTCCTGTATTCCCTATTTCTCATCATTTTTAAAACATCAGACACCTGCATTTGAGGTCTAAAAAAGCAAATGAATCTACAGCGCCTCTTTGGTAAATCAGCAGTGTTTTTGAGAATGACATCACTGACCAAGCTGTTATTATCACTTGAAACTTGTCATGAATATTAAATGAGTTAATACTTTTGGAACGCAAATATAAAAATTGTTTATTTTTTTAACACATCTGACACCCTGCATTTGAGGTCTAAAACAAGACAGTCTAATGACATCCATACCCCCCACCGACTTTTATGTTATGACAGGAATAAGCATATGTGGTGATCAAGACACATGAAAAGATGGATGAACAAACACTGAGATGGTGAATGGACTTTATTGGACAAGGTTAAATACTTCATTTGGTTCATTGCAACTGAAGGAACAATATGGATCACAACTAAAGATATCTTAAAAAAAACTGCAATTTTGGTAAATTCAAAGTTGACAAGGGCTATAACTTTGGAAAAATTAATCGAATCGTAGCTACCTTTCCATATGCACATGTACACATCAAACTGATACTGCACACCAAGTTTTGTAAAAGCCAATGAAAAATGCAGGAGGTGTTAAGCAGACAAGCATTTGTGACAGAAATTATGCTATTACCAAGAGCCAAAACCATGCAAAATTCGTTGCATCAAAAATTCCTGATCACATGCACATCTACACTTGATACTAATACTTCAGACCAAGTTTCGTAAAAATCCAATAAAAAATATAGGAGTTAAGCGGACAAGCTTTTGTGATGGAAATTTAGCAACTTCCAAGGGTCATAACCACGCAAAATTTGTTGCATTGAAATTCCCAATCACATGCACATCTACACTTGATACTGATACTTCAAACCAAGTTTCATAAAAATCCACTGAAAACTGTAGGAGAGTTAAGCAGACAAAGTATGTGATGGATGGACAGACAGACTGATGGACAAACACCATTTCAATATCCCCCTCCCAACTTTGTCAGCGGGGGATAAAAAGCAGCCTCACAAATGAATCTGCAGACTTCTTTGGCAGCTTTGCAGTGATTTTGAGAATGCCATCACTGACCAAGCTGTTATCCCCATTTAAAACTTACAATACTAAATGAGTTAATATGATGTTGTAATGAATTTTAGATTCAGTGGGCATTCAAAAGGTGGCATTGAAAACCTGAATACAAATTTTTCCAGCATTAATGCTCAATTTTACTATAGGATTGTTTGAAATGTATGGTTAGAGCATACATGAACTACCATTATTTATGAATGTTCATGAAATGTAATGAACATGAAATAACTCAACTTTTACTTGGCAGGCTTTGGGCAATATGTATGCGATTTAAATTTCCACTTAGATAAAAATGTTAAGCTAAAGAAATACAATAACCTTTGAACATATCACAAAAAGTATTTAAATTGAAAATCTTGAAAGATGGTGTCAATTACTCATCTTGATAACATCACTTTAACTTTTTATTTTATATTGAAAAAAAAAATTGTCGATTTTTGGGAATAGCAAGGATGGATTTTGCCGATACATTACATAAAGGATTAACTTTTTGCCTGCTGTATGTGGATTTTCCTACTCAGAACAAAAGTAGCCTGTTGCCTAGTGAAGGTGTGTTTCTCTCTCTTGTTAATATAATATACTCCTATAAAGCCAAACTGTGTTGAATTTTTCATCAAAATCTGCAGCAGCCATGACTTGATTTTATGAATTTAAAAAAAACAAAACTTACCAGGTTAAGAATTAAAGAGGCATTTTAAAACACTTAATAATAATCTAAGCAGAAGAATTATGTTTGCATGTTACCCTTCTTTTTTTGCGCAATGGCGGCAACCGTGTTCGAGTAACAGACAATGGGATGTTTAACCATTTCAGCCCTGAATGGCAGCATAAATTTTATTAAACCATTATATCTTGCTTGACAAAGCTCAAGTTTTATCTCACAAGACATAATTGATTAAATGCTAGCAAGAACTGTGTTCAAAAATCCACAAAAGGAATGATGAAATTTTGTGGTTGTCCGTATAAATTTCTGATGGCCTACAAATGTTTATTCAATAAGAGAGAATTTACTTTGTAATTCATATGCCATTACCAAATCAAATTTGCACTAATGGTATGGTAAATGGTTTGGTGATTATATGCAAATAACAGAGTTATCCTGTTAAATAGAACACATGTATAATTAACTCTTAAACCACTAGGTATTTTTTAGGTATTTTTCATTAAATCTAGTCATGGCTGCTTCACAGCAGCCATGACTAGATTTAATAAAAAATTCATCTAAATTTAGCTCAAGGAATAATTGATGAAAAAATCCATTCAGTTTACAGGGGACAAATTTGAATAAATGTACCAAAATTATTCTTATTTCAGTGGCAAGGAAAATCCTGTCCTGGGCAGGAATATCCACCAGCAGCATGCAAGGAGTTAAGTTGATTCTTATGTACTATCAAAGTTGGATCTGTCATGGTGCTGTTCTATAAAACTGAGCTGCACTCAGTTGAAATCATTTCATACATAATTCTTTCTAGCACTTGAGACTGAGTGGGAAAATTAGGAAAAACAGAGAAAAGGAGTGCCAGATGTGTAATTTAGGCATGGTGGAGACCCTGGAAAAATTTCTACTAGAATGCCCAAGATGCCAGTATAACAGAATAAGATTTACTGGGAGTATAATGGGGAAATGGGATGGGAGAATGAAGGACATGTGGTTATTGAGTGATACGAAGGAGAGGGTTAATATGCTTATCAGAGAGATTGGGAAGAATGGGGCATGGGATGTCATTAAGCAGTTCGTCTCCGAATGTTGGGAGGAGAGAAGAAGTGTGGCAATAGGGAGGCAGTTGGGAGCACAGGGGTAACCAAGGCCTTCTCACATGAGAACCGCGACAAATCAGCAGCCGGCCAAAGTTTTATTATTCCTGCTGTAAAACAGGTTGAACTTGATCTGATAACAAATTTTTCTTTTCTTTCCATTTTAAAAGTCACTTTTAAATTCTTAATTTTTTAAGTGAAACAAGTTATCAATTACATTTTCCACACTAATTTATTCAAAACACATCTGTTCAGTTACTGAAAATTGACCTGATTGAAAGATAAAGATAGCTTCAGCTTTCAGTTATATTCTCACATCAGTGAAATTAACTTTGTAAAAAACTCTTTTCAGGTCTGTTGTAAACAAGTAAATATTTCATTTTAATGGTCATATGAGATTGGAAGATAACCTGTGAGACAGACTTCAAATACATGTGCACCACAAAAATAGACCAAACATTTCAACCCTTTACCCAACTCAAACAGATATCTTTTAAAAAAAGAGAGAAAAAATATCCAGTGAAATAACTGGTGGTACAACATTCATCACGAAGGAAGTTTGAAAGTTGCCAGGCAAATGAAAGGCCAAATCATTTTATTTTTCAAACTATTAAATGCTGAAAATTTGTTCAACAATGTCTCCTCCAAAGCTCTCTGGCATCACACTCCCCACAGGCAATAGTCACCACACACTGGAGTCCTGTTAATTGAATAGCCATTTTGTCAGTGAAAAATATTCAATTAACAGAAGTATATATTAAACAGGAATTGAGTAATTTCCCTGTATTCTAATGATAAACTAAGCATCTATTCTATTATATCTTATTTGACAGAGCTCATTGAGCTCTGTCAAACAAGATAAAGCAGATTAACCCTTTACCCAACATAATGACCAGAGACGGCCAAAGCTATTCACAAAAATCACCATACAATTTTTATTATTTTTTTCAATTTTTGTCTCAAAAACATAGCTTATGACCCCTCATTGGAATGAGCTCATTCCAATGAGGGGTCATAAGCTATGTTTTTGAAGCAAAAAATTCCAAAAAATAGTTATTCAAGAATTTTATTTGCAAGTGTTGTCTGCTTTTCGTGTTAGGTAAAGGGTTAAATGCCTATATTGGATGTACGCAGGCCAAAAAATGTTACAAATGTGTGGAATTCAGTGGTTGTCACAATAATTCTTTGGCAAACTGCAAGATCTTTTTATTCAATTAACAGGAGTTTATTCTAGAATCTATATGCAATTAACAGGTCAAATTTGTAATGAAGGTATGGTAGATGAATTGGTGTTTGGATGTCATATACAGTTAACAGGGATATTCTATTAAAAGAGATCCCATTAACCCTTTACCTAACGAATTTGCTGCATATGCCCATGTAATTTAAGAATTAAGCAGTTGAAACAAATTTATTTTTCAAAAAAATTTCACCCAAACCATATCATGTGACCCCTCATTGGAATGAGCCTGTCGAGCTCATTCCAATGAGGGATCACATGATATGGTTTGTTTGGTTGCAACTTTTTTAAAATTTGAAAAAAGAATAAAATAAATGTTGATATTGTGTGTGTTGGATAAAGGGTTAAGTGGGCTCCACCGTACTAATACTAACAGATTAACTACCTGCATGCTGCTGATCGATATTCCTGCAAGGACAGGATTTTCCTTGCCACTGAAGTAAGTATAATTTGGGTATATCTAATCAAATTTTCCCCTGTAAAGTACATGGACTTATTACACCAACCATTTCTTGAGTTAAATTCAAATCTAGTCATGGCTACTACAAAGCAGCCATGACTAGATGTGATGACAAATATCTTGAAAATACTCAGCAGGTTAAGAGTTAAGGCGGACTAGATGCAGTACATACAGAAATTATAGCAGGAGCAGCAATAGTTTAATTGGCTGCCAAATGTTCAACCATCACTCCTGAATCAGGCTGATTTTTGCCCTTTTTCACTGCCCTCTGTAACTTTAAAATGCATTTCTCCATCAGAGTCAAATTTCAAACACAGTGAGCCCAAGATGGCAGATGAAGTACTAGCCTGATATACGATTTTCGCAAAAGTTTATATATAACAGTATTTTTCAAAAAGATAAATAAGATGTTCTGTATGTGCTAATGAAAACATGCAACTTAACAATCCAGCTTGTAGAAGATATATGGAAATAGATTATAAATGACATTTACCACACACATAAAACAAATTTTGCACCGGGAGTGAAGTTAGGTTAGTGCAGTCAGGAACCCGTAGGGAGCCCCATGAATACAACTGAGAGGTCTTGGAAGTTGGAGCCAATCAAGTGCCAGCCAGACCAGCTAAGTAGAGTGGGGGATATTTGAAGATCAGTCTTTTGTTTAAGACCAGTACAGATGGAAGCTGCAGTTTGTTGTGAATGAAATAAGTTTGTTCCTCTCTAACCCTGCCCTTGATATCAGTTTTGCCATGCAGGCCTGCCTGCTCATCAGCTTATGCCTATTATTTATGTCTTTCGGCACTGGTGCAGGTAGGCTTTGCCTGTGTCATCCCTTTCAGTTCTATCCTTTCGGTTTGCTTTTACCCATTTTTGTGCATGATTGGCTCTGTCTTTCAACAAACTGTATCATATTTTTTCTTTGTTTGGTTTTGCTTGTAATTTACTTCCCATTCCATTTATGTATGGGTGGTTTTGATGCTGACTCCACCTAAGTATTTTGGTGTAATGCATGAGCAGATGATAAGATAAAGAAAACATGTAAATAAACAGTTGGGTTTGGCTCAAACTTAATAATAAAGTTCATCAACTTAAATAGTGAGTCAGTTATGTGTACTCATTTCTCTGTGGTAGGCACTACTGGGGCATAAAACTCGGATTTTGTCACAGATGAGATGGTGATGAAACTGATGACCTTATATAAAGGAGACATACTGATGAATCATAGCGCACAAGCATCTCTCAAGTTGCCCCTGCTGGATGAAACTTGAGAAGAATTTATTTGGTGTTATCCAACATCAGATACTTGAACCCTATTATATAAATATATCAATATGGTGAGACTGTGATGTTTAAGTGCAAGGAATGGGAACTTTCCACAGCCCACTGTTGGTATTTTTTGGGGTTTGTGGAAAAGTGGGTATACCCAGATGGAACCACTGAGCTATGGTTCCATCTGGGTATACCAGTTGCTGTCTGACTTTTCAATGCACTAATTGAGCACAATTGGAGCTTGATTCCAGTTATTATTTGTTATGGAAAAAACAATCAACATTAACATACAAGGCACACTTCACTTTAGGATCAAAATTGATGTCTAAAACATTCAGTAAAAAGCTCATTTATTTATAGGTTATTTCTGAAATCCCCAAGATATCACAAATTTTATAGATACTTGTGTTGAACAGTAATTACCTAATTTTACGGGAGATTTCATGAAATCCCTGGCTTCACAATCTTACTCTAACACATACAAATGAACATTGTTGCGGTAACCGGTTCTCGTCAGATCACCGAAGTTAAGCAACGTCGAACCTGGTTAGTCCATGGATGGGTGACAGTCTGAGCGATCGATTCGGACTCCTGTGTTGTGTCTTTGGGCAAGGCATTTCACCCCGATTTCCCACATGGGTGCACGATGATGCCGTGTACTAGGGCGTACTGCACATCGATGGTGCAAGTGTCTTCAATCAATCTAAAACCTGCCTATGCTGCAGTGCAGAGTTACCATGTTGAGGAGCTGACAATTGCTCATCGTTGCTCGGTGGTTCTCTCCGGGTACTCCAGCTTCCTCCACCTGTAAAACTGTCACCGACACAATATGACCTTGTCTGTTAAAATGTCATTAAACCCTAATAAATAAATCAATCAATCAATCAATTACTACTTGTAAAATTCATTTGTATATGCACTATGAAACAGTTTCTGCAAATATTGATAAACCGCAACTGTTTCGATCTCATAGCCAGTGTAATAGTACATAGCTTATGACCTCTCATTGAAACAAGCTTGATTAGCTTGTTCCAATGAGAGGTTAAAAACTATGTTCTGGAGGCAAAAACTGAAAAATTAATTAAATCTGAATGGCAATTTTTGTGAATGTTTCTGTTCATATGCGACTTTTACATCAGATAAGGTGTACCTCTATTGTAGAGATGGGTGGTACTAAAATTTATAGAGCTTGGTATTGGTTTCAGTATTTTTATGGGGGTACCACAGTATATTTGCTGATAGTACCAAAGGGGAATTCACCCCAGGAAAATAGAGAATAAGTTGTTCTTGTGTCATTCTACCACATCGCCACAAATGCTACTGCCAATGAGCTCAACATTTGCATTCTTTTGCGAACACAAATCATATCTACAGTAATTTTGTGATTTGTTCCCAACACACCTTAACCTTTAAAGGCCTATATCAGGCTTCTGCGATCTCAGGGCATGTGCCCTTAAAATGCAATAATAATTAGGTCCTGATGACAATAGACAAATCACCTGGGCAGTGATTTCTAGTCAAGTCTTGGCTGCCTTAAAGGGCAGCCAAGACTTGACTAGAAATCACTGCTAAGCATCTGGACATGTACAGGTTGTAGTCAAGTAGGAATTCAGGATAATTGCCCTGGCTCATAAGGGTTAACAAAACTGAAGGGAAAATTAGGGCTGTCATGATATGCTTCCACCTGATACGAAACATATCATGATACAGTGAAACGACATAATACATATGATATGCTAAGAATTGATGAGATGAAAATAACAAAATATTTCATTATTTTGAGAACTATGATCGATTATTAATTAATAATTAGTTTTCTTCCCAGCTTCAACTTAGCTATGAACAATGGTCAACAAATCCCCCTTAACTGCATTAACATTCAATAACACCAGTTTTGACTGATGGATGGTCTTCAGGCCTTTCTTCAATACTTGATAGTAAAGCCTAAAGTTAAAGTCCTTAACACTCTATGATTAATCTCAAATAAAGTAAATGCTATGGACTTTATGGATTTGTTATAACTATTACTCAAGTATTGACTATTCAGAGGTACAAGCAAAAAGCAAGCCCAAATTCTATCAGTCACTTTCAATTAGTGTTACTAAATGTGACTGCCATCATACAACACATTCACTGTTTAGGTTATGGTCACTTCAATAGGGAAAGATTGCAATATTTACTCTCATTTTTATTGTCCAAGAAACAAACAAACATTATGAACTGTCTAAAAACAAGAACACTGAGCAGACCAACAAAATCAACCTTCTTGAAGATGCACTCACTGTTTGTGAGATCAAAACTAGGCGACTGTCATTTTGTAACTTGCTATATTATCATTCAATATCACAAAAGTCACCCAAATTCTTTTTCAAGGACACAAGCATGTTCACATTATCACTTGACAAGCAAGAGTGTTGCGCATTAACAATATTCCCCACTGATGAAAACATCCTCTCACTTGCAACTGATGTTGCTGGAATGGACATACACATCTTCATGGAAGTTTTGAGTATCGCACCTCATTCACCTTCCACCATTCTAATGGATCGCATGTCAGTGGCATTGATGGCTCCTCTTGAAATGATTGCACTTCAGTTTGAACTAGGGAGTGTGGTGAATGTTTTCACGCAATCACTTCTCCAATTTTCAAGTAATCATCAAGTAATTTTTCCAAGGCAGTTTTTCTTAATTTTGCAACAGGTTCTTCTAGTTTTACTGCAGCATCAGAATCACTGATAGATTTATCAGGAGATGAAACTAAATCATCTGCATCAGATGTTGATTTGCAAATATCCATCTGACTGTCTGTAGTTTCAACACTACTTTGGTCAACAAGCAGATTTATTTGAACAGTTTTCTCAATCAGTGAAGTAAACAATTTCAGTTGCTTTTCTTTGGTCACAAATGGCATCTGTCAAAAACGAGGATCTAAACATGATGCCTCAAGGAGAAAATCAGAAATTTCCTCATCACAATATCTTTTTTCCAAATCACACTGAATTGCTTTTTTGACAGCTGTAATCAGTGTTTTGAGTCATCTGAATTCTCAGCAAGTCTATTTAACATCATCTGCTGCAAAGGGTGTTTTAAGATACAGTTGGTATCTTTTCAACACACAGAATTGCTGCTGCTGTTTTAATCGGCTCCAGAATTTTGATTACTTCCTCAAGTGAGGTATAGTCATCATCAAACAGTGTAGCAATCAAGCCTGAAAATAAACAGACTGTCATCTTCAGAATGAGGGCTTCAGAGGGTGAATTTGGTGATGCTATCCTGCACAGCAGGGTAGCATTACTAAATTTACCCTCTGTAAACCTCAATCTGAATCAAAGTCTCAGGCCTTGGAGGTAGCCAGAGGATAAATTGGAGGATTCTAGCTCACTGCATGGGATAGCATCAGCAAATTAACTCTCTTGGGACCTCATTCTGTAAATGACAGTTTGCTTATTTGCAGGCTTGCTAGGAATGCCTTTGCATCCTGCTTAATTTCCTTTGAGAAAAATATAGCAACAACTGCACCTTTCTGTTCCTGGTACCTTGACAACATGACATATGTGGAATTCCATCTTGTAGTTACATTGTTTATTAGTTTATATTGTGGTAATTTTAGAAGAAACTGTTTATTTTTTAATATAGCAGTTTCCTTTGCACTCTTGTGAAAGAAGTTTACAATGTGTTTCACCCGACCAATAAGTCTCTCAAACTGTGTAAACTTGAGTCCCCGCTTTGTTGCCAAGTTCATGGTGTACACAAAACAATCAATATGTGGTGTCAGTCCAGCTTCCTTTGTTGCGTTAAGAATGTTGCTTGCATTATCCATTGTTATTGCAGGGCCATGATCATATTTAGTTAATTTCCATGAAACAACAGCTGATTTCAGCAACTCTCAAAGATTTGAGGCAGTGTGTGCTTCAGACATTTCTTTGGTATCCAGCACATAGTTTTGGAATTTCCAGGTATCACTAATTAAGTGTTCAGTTACGTATACTGTCACAAAGTTAACTATTGCTCTAGATGTCCATGCATCTGTTGTTGTATCGATGTAATTTACTCCTTCCAACTCTGACTGAAATGTGACTTGACCTTCAAGTAAATTGATGGTTGAGCAGTTTTTCAGGAACAAGTTTTGCTAGGTATCTGATAGCATGGTTCAAGTACCTTTACTATGTTCTGAAAACCAGTATCTTCAACTGCTGTGAAAGGCTGCATATCTTTAGCTATGAAGTATGTAACTGCTCAAGTTATTCAGGCAGCCAGTATGCCAGTCTTGTTCAGCCTGAAATAAACTTCACTTAACCATAACTGGCCTTGTGACCGAGGTGTTTCATTTCTGGAAAGTTGTTAACTGGGTTTGGCTTTTGAAATTGATAGGCCAACCAAATGGTGCCGCTTAAGATGAGTCACCATATTCGACATCACCCAGTTTTATAGCAGCATCATACATTTCAAAGGACATCAAAACCCCACAACCATTATAAAGTAAAATACTTGTTATAAAGTAAAATACTTGTATGGATAGTTTTTCCAGTCCAACAAGGGCCATGGTAGATAAAGCAGCAATATGTGGATATATGTGCCTCCATACTGGTCTCTCACCAAACCAAAGGACAACAAAATCACAAATCACAAAAACTGGTGCTTGAGTTATAATGCAGTTCATACAGACAGTTTTCCAAGTTGATATGCCCATTGAAACTCTTGCAGGTCAGCGTCATAAAAAGGCCATAACTCTGGTTTATGTGCACGTACAAAATCTGCAACAAGTGGATAAACTTTCCTCTATGCTAGCCTTTCACCATAACAAAGGACATCAAAATCCAACAACCAATGCTTGAGTTATAATATGAAATGTTTTTCTTGACATACAAAAATACACACAGGTGGACAGAGTCCTCGACTATATGCCCACTGAAACCTCCTCTGGAGGTCGGGGCATAAAAATATGGCTACTATCACAAAGCAATACGGAATCTGCACACTTTTTGAAAGGGTCCTTCCACTACCCACCCTCAACACATCACCAAGAGAAGAGACTGATCAGTAAAGTCATTCTGAAGTTTATTGACAAACCCAAAATCAATATGGCTGCCTTAGAAAAATCAATATGACTGTTGTGGCAGCCAAACTGAATATGGAATCCCGACAATAATCGAAAGGAACCTTCCACTACCCATTCTCAATATATTACCAAGAGATGAGACTGATCATTCAAGGCATTCCTGAGTTAATTGATGGAAACCCCAAATCAAGATGACCGCCCTGGTGGCAATATTCAATATCAAATCTGATCAATTATTGAAAGGAACCTTCTACTACCCACTCTTAACACATCACCAAGAGATGAAAATGATCAGTAAAGGAGTTTTTGAGTTAATTGATGGAAACCCAAATCAATATGGCTGCTTTGGCAAAAATATGGACTTCATTCAAAAAATAATTGTGTTCATCCAAGAAACTTTTCACAACTCAGTAGTAGTACAGTGGAGGCCACTTAGTTGGATATCTCTTAACTGAATAACCCTGTTAATTGAATATAATTTCCCAACACAAAATTATTTACCATACCTCCACTACAAATTTAACCTGTTAATTGAATATAGGTTATAGAGTAAACTCCTGTTAATTGAATAAAAAAATCTTGCAACCTGTCAAGAAATTACCCTGCTCTCCCCAGTTTTCCTTTGTTTATAGACCTATTTTGGCCTCAGTACATCCAATACATGCATTTAATCTATTGTATTTTTTTACAGAGCTCTGTCAAACAAGATATAATAGAATAAATGCCAAGTTTATCTCTAGGATACAGGAAAGTGACACAATCCCTGTTAAATGAACACTCCTGTTAACTGAATAATTTTCACTGACAAAGTGGCTATTCAATTAACAATGTTCTACTGTAGTAGAGTTGTCATTCAACATTATGATGGTAAAAAAAAGTAAAATCACCTTTTTTCAATAATTTATCACAAAATTTTTTTAAGTCTAAATTGCGGGACAACATAAGAAAACAGGTTATGACAGGTTACAACCACTAAATTAGGTGTAACCTGTAAATAAGTTATGAACCTGATTCCTTACTGCTAGGCCTGAGGCTGCATATGGGAGCATGGTGGCATCATGTACAGTATGGGTGCTGTGGATTGGTCACTTTCCCTGGGTAGGCAATATCTCCACGGATGCAATAATATTATATTCCAAATACTAATTATAGAAATAATCAACAAAAATTTAACTAATGGAGCACCGGTATAACCCAGTGCTTCATTAATTAAACTTTTGTGCTGATGATGATTTTTATTACCTGGTAAATGCATGCATGGACATTATGCCCACAAGTGGATTAGGACCAGTATACAGTGACTGTACTGTACTAAGCATACAGCATGTCAATGGTACATTTGCTTTCAATTAATGCAGAAGCAGGGTTAGCAGTATATTGGAGAATCCTGTAGTTACATGGCACTGCTTTTTTGTTCTCTTCAGGTACTCCAGCTTCCTTTCCTATCTATGAAAACTGTCTGACACAATATGATATTAAGCCGCAATAAATAAACAAACACTTAAATTTATGTTGAGAATAAACACCTAAAGGAATCCTGGCAGTACAGAAGTTAAAGATAACACCAAGTCTGTCTAACCATTAGACAAAAATCCATTTATTGACCCAAGTCTATGCCATCTTTTATTATTATCCCTATATCGTAATCAATTACATGCTAGATAAAAACTAAGAAAAATCTATAGATAGCATTGCCTTTCCATATAACACCCTATCAAGACTATGATCATTTCTTCAAGTTGATTATACATTTTACATCAAACGTTAACCTATTTTATACCTAAAAGGTGTTCTTAAAATTTCTATTTTTAGTTTTCTAGTAAAATAAACAAGAGCACCGCTGGGCATGGCATCATACACCCGTGAACTGTTCAAATTGTACCATTTTAACACATTTACAATTTGCAATTTTTTTAGAGTGAGAGAAATTTATACTGGCATATATATATATATGTTACGGTCAGACTTTGAAATCAGTGATTTTGTGAAATGACTAAATTTTTCAGTCATTTGAGAAAAAGACTAACAAGTTTGAAGCCAATCGAAAAACAAATACTAAAGTTATCATCCAGAAACCAAATATTTGACGAAGAATTCTAAGTCCAACAGGGGCCATAATTCAGGCAAAAATTGTTCAGACCGACCCCATATTCGAACTTGACCTGTATTTTGTTGTGATTAAACCACATACCAAGTTTGGAGCTGATCGGAAAACAAATACTAAAGTTATCATCCGGAAACCAAATATTTGACGAATTCTAAGTCCAACAGAGGCCATAATTCAGGCAAAAATTGTTCAGACCGACCCCATATTCGAACTTGACCTGTATTTTGTTGTGATTAAACCACATACCAAATTTGGAGCTGATCGGAAAACAAATACTAAAGTTATCATCCGGGAACCAAATATTTGACGAATTCTAAGTCCAACAGGGGCCATAATTCAGGCGAAAAATGTTCGGACCGACCCCATATTCGAACTTGATCTGTATTTTGTTGTGATTAAACCACATACCAAATTTGGAGCCGATCGGAAAACAAATACTAAAGTTATCATCCGGAAAACAAATATTTGACGAATTCTAAGTCTAACTGGGGCCATAATTCAGGCGAAAGATGTTCGGACCGACCCCATATTCGAACTTGATCTGTATTTTGTTGTGATTAAACCACATACCACATTTGGAGCCGATCGGAAAACAAATACTAAAGTTATTGTTCGGAAACCAAACGGACGGACGGACGGATGGATGGACGGACGGACAGACGGATGGACAACGCCATACTATAATACGTCCCATTTTTCAAACAGGCGTATAAAAACTTTAACCCTTTATCCAACACGAATAACAGATAGCATATGCAAAGAAAATTTCCTAAATAACTAAAAAATGTTCCCATCTTTAGCCTCAAAACCAAGCTTATTACCAATTATTGGACTCAATGAGCTCATTCCAATCTAGGGTTATAAGCAATGATAGAATATGAAAGTTGGCTTTTATGAACAGAGTTGGTCGGTTATGGCTGTTACATAAGGTGAGGAATTAAACACTTGATGTGATGTAAGCATTGTTTGGGAGTTGATAAAGTAACAATTTGTACTCTAAGTTGACAATTTCCACACATGGTGGAAATTGAGCCTGGCTGTTAACCCTTTACCTAACAAATCAGTCACATCTGCCTGCGTAATATACATATTCAGCAGTTGAAAGTCAATTATTTTTCAAAAAGTTTCAACAAAATCATATCATGTGACCCCTCATTGGATCGAGCTTGGTGAGCTCATTCCAATGAGGGGTAACATGATATGGTTTTGTTGAAATTTTTTGAAAAAATATTTAAAATAATAAATTTTGATATTGTCTGCATTAGGTAAAGGGTTAAACAAACATAATTACTGACAGCCATATTTATTTATTGAGATTTAACGACACTTTTGACAGTCGGATAGTTTTATGGGTGAAGGAAGTTGGAGTGCCCAGAGAGAGCCACCAAACAATGGGGAGCAACTGCCAGACTCCCCAACATACTAACTCCACACAAGCAGTGTTAGCATTGGTTGAATACAAGTGCACCATCAATGTGCAGTATGCCTTAGTACACAGTGCCAACGTGCCCCCAAGTGGGCAATCAGGGTTAAGTGACTTTCCCAAGGACACAACGCAGTTACCCCTGGTGGCAATCGAACCATTGTTCTTTCAGTTTGAAGTTACCGTGTTCCTATTGAGAGCACTAAGATCAAAATAAAACATAAAATCACTGATAATTTTCGTTCACCAAAGTGTTACATCAGAATTACATACTGTGATTCCTTGCTTTACTTTGGACAAAAGTGTTATATCTGAAATTTGAAACGTGTTAAAAAACAAACACAAATATTATACATGTTTTGACAGCACTGATACCAATGACAGTTTGAAACATAAAATCACTGATTAAAGTTTTGATACATAAGATCACTACTTCAAAATTATACTCTGCCCCCCCCCCCCCCCCCCTTCTTTCAGGACTCTGTTTAATGATGCCTAAATATCAAAATTTCAATTTGCTTCATTTTCCCATAAAGCAACTAGAATTATCACTGAAGGTCATTAACCCCCAGCACTCTTGTAGTGCAACAGAATTTTCTCCAATCACTCTGTTTTTCTCTTGTTTAACTATGAATTTAACCCATTATATTGGCTCAGTGTTTACAACATTGAACTTCACACAGAGAGTTCCACGGTTCAATCCCTGCCAAGGGTAACTGTGTTGTATCCTTGGCCTTGGGCAAGACACTTAATCCTGATTGCCCACGTGGGGTTGCGGGGGGGTGGCATGGTGGCACTATGTACTAAGGCATACTTCATGTCAATGGTGCACCTGTCTTCAACCATGCTAACCCTGCTTGTGTAGACTAAGTAAGTTGGGGAGTCTCTGACAGTTTCCTGCCATTGCTTTGTGGTCCTCTCCAGGTACTCCGGCTTCCTTCACCTATAAAACTGTCTGACACGAGGTGACCCTGGCTGTCAAAAGTGTTATTAAACTCAAATAAATAAATAAATAAATCTTGTTTGACAGAGCTCACTGAGCTGTGTCAAACAAGGTATATTTGGTTGAATATCAAACTGCATTAGGGGAAATATTTGCTGCTGAACACTTGGCCATTTTGACATCAACATCAGAGTGCAGAGGGTTAATACTCCCACTTCTTGCTTTCCGGAATGCACTTCTGAATGTGGAACTTCAAAATCACTTGTAAGTTGAAGGGATGTAACATGGTTGAAATTGTCGCAGATCAACAATTTTGGGCTATGGGCATGTTCACTTGTTGGAGATTATGTTTGAGAAGTTTCAATCCAATTCATAAATGTAGGAGCAGTTGCTCTTACAAAGCTATATTAAATATTATAAGTTGAAGTGGGGACAACCTGGTTAAAATTATCGCTGATTAAAATTGTGGTAATATGGGCATGTTCACCTGTTAGTGATCATGTTTTTCAAGATTTATCAAAATTGGTTCATTAATGAAGGAGATACATACACAAGAAACTCATTTTTGGAAAAAGATAACAAACCTAACTTCAAAGGGATATAACTCTTGGCTAAAATCATCATCGGAAATTATTATTTATTTATTATTTATTGATGTTTAAGGTCATATACTTATGCACAATGCCTAATCCTGACCATCATCAGAAATTGAAAATTTTGGATTATGCTCATAATTCACTTGTTATTAGTCAAGTTTCAAAAGTTTCATCTAGTTCATTAAATGTAGGAGGAGTTGCACACACAAGAATCTTGAACAGAAATCGATATTAAATCTTCTGAGCTGAAGGGGAGAAAACCTGGTTAAAATTGTCACAGATCAAAAAATTGGGAATATGCACATGTGCACTTAATAGTCGTAATGATCAGGAGTTCCATAAAATTTGATTAAAAAATGTGGGAGTTTTGCACACAATAATCTTTTATAGAAATCTATATTAAATCTTCCAAGTTGAAAGGGAGACAACTTGAATAAAATGGTTGCAAATCAAAAAATATGCGTATGTCCATTTGTTAGTCGTAATGTTTGAGAAGATTCAACAAAATCAGTTGAAAAATGTAGGAGTAGCATGCACAAGAATATCTGATGGAGGCAGGCATGCACAGGATGATGACAATATAGCCCCCATTTCTCCGAAGTATAATTTGGAAATGAACCAATTCAGTCAAGTTTAACAGAGCTCATTGCATCTGGTTTCTCTCACCATGAATGTATGAAATGACACTTTCTGCATGGTGACAGCATGATTCCTTTGCTATTATTCTATTTGAATGTGTGTTTATTTCATTGTAAACTTAGAATTCCATGACACTTTTAAGTAACCATGAGAACGGAAACCACATCTCTCAAAATGTGCACAGCATGCAGCCGATGCAACAAAGATAATGCAAGGATTTACTAATACTGCCCCAAAAATGATTTTTCAAAACATTTCCATATGGCAGCTTGGAAGCGCAATGTAGATTCTAGTTAATAACTTGTAAGTATGAATTAACAATTTGTAATTATAAAATAATAACTTCTAATTAATAGAAATAACTAACTAAATTAATAACTTGTAATTACAAAATAATAACTTGCAATTAATAACTTGTAATTATGAAATAAAAATTGAAATTATGAATTAATAACTTGTAAATACAAAATATTTTTTAATTATAAACTAACAACTTGTAATTATGAAATGGCCAACTTGTAATTTCAAATTAATAACTTGTAATTATGAATTAATCACCTGTAATTTTAAATAAATTATTTTTAGTTACAAATTAATAATATGTAATTACAAATTAATAACTTGTAATCAGGAAATAGCAAACTTATAATTACAAAATAATAACTTGTAATTACAAATTAATAACTTTTACTCCTATTGGCCTTCTGTTAACTCTTGGTACTATTTATTCAATTGATGCTCTTTACCATCATATGATTGTTGTAGATAACATGTAATGTTACATTATGTAGAGTGTTGTGCAGTATGCTTGGTTGTCTAGTATTACAAGTTATTATTTCATAATTACAAGTAATTAATTTGTAATTATGAGTTATCAGCTAAAATCTACCTGGCGTTTCTAAGATGCAGTATTTCCAGGACATGGAAGTCATTTTGTTCATTTTCTAGTTTCCTGAAGTGAAAAGCAAACCTTAAACACACCAAGAAAGCTGGTAGTAAAATTGTTTCATGATGGAAGACTTTACAAGGATTTTTCATGAGAATTTTCAAGCACTTTCCAAAAATTAAGCCTAAAATTATTTTAATAACTTTTCACATTTGTATTGTTTACATACCTGTTAACATTTCATGATATTGACCAACTTAATAGCCATGGCAAATGTCAGTAATTAAGAAGTGATTGAAATATCATTCATCAATTTCTTTCCATTCACTATTTAGTTTTCTCTTTTCATTCGTTCAATGTTATCTGTTTATTTACTTCATTTATTAACTTGGTCTTTTTTCAGTTTTTATAATTTATTCTTTTTGAACTGCTGTATGCAAGTAGATTAAAAAAAAATAAATAATATATACTCGCATTTAACTTCGAAACCTTGCCAAGAGAGCTTCATACAGATCAGTGCCATATGCTTCTTTTATTTCAGTGGATACTAAAAGCATTTTACACAACCAAAACACACTAATATAAAACAGCACTCCCAAAGTTCACATTTTGACCAAAATAACATTATTATGCCTAAAAAGATAAACATCTATTTACCAGGCCGAACCCACTCACTCTCCCACCAATCCAGCACATAGTCATTTTAGCAGCTGAATGGCCTCTTTTTTTTATTACTAATCGTAATATAACCCTTTACCTATCATAAAAAAGCAGACGACACCTGCAAACAAAATTCTTGAATAACTAAGTATTTTCATTTTTTGTCTCAAAAACATAGCTTATGAACCTTCATTGGAATGAGCTCATTGAGCTCATTCCAATGAGGGGTCATAAGCTATGCTTTTGAGACAAACAATAAAAAAAATAATGGAAATTGAATGGCAATTTTTTGTAAATAGTGCTCGCCGGTTTTTGCCATTACATTGGGTAAAGGGTTAATAAAAAAGAAGGGTAATGAGTTGGCACAGCCAACAGATGCTCCTAGAATGCCAAGGGTGTCAATACTCCTGCCCACAACTACCAAGCATGAGTTTCTAGTCATTTGTCTTCGTTGATATTGAATTAATAAATATCTTATCTCCATTAAACCATACAGCAGGCCATCAAATGTGTCCATGGGACACTAATGCCCCACTTCATGAAAAACTATATTTTAGTGGTTAACAAACCATCCGGAAACTAACAGCAACATAAAAATCATAGGGTTATGTCAAATAAATTCCTCAACTTAATAAAAAGGATAAAATACCCCACTGTCAATGTTATTCTGTAGATAATCCCTGATGTCAAAATGTCAAGTAAAGCTTTTCATAATGCAACAAGAAATTTAACCAATTCTGTCTTCTTTTATAGAGCTCACTGAGCTAAAAACAAACACCACTCAGATAAGTTAACTTTCATCAAGTGTATAATAACCCTTTACTTAATGAATTGGCCACATCCACCCACCTAATTTCTAAATTGAGCAGTTAAAAAAATATTATTTTTCAAAATTTTTTAACAAAACCATATCATGTGCCCCCTCATTGGAATGAGGTCATTGACACATCGTTCCAATCAAGGCTCACATGATATTTTTTTATTTATTTGTGTTTAAGGTCACATACTTATGCACAATGGCTAATCACGACCGTGACAGTTTCACAGGTGGAGGAAGCCGGAGTACCCAAAGAAAACCACCAGCTGTCAGCTCCCCAACATTGTAACTCCGCACTGCAGCACAGGCAGGGTTAGATTGGTTGAAGACATGAACACCATCGACGTGTAGTACGCTTAGTACATGGTGTCATCGTGCCCCCATGTGGACAATCGGAGTTAAGTGCCTTGCCCAATGACACAACACGGGAGTCCGAATCGATCGCTCAGATGGTCACCCATCCAAGGATTAACCAGGCTTGATGTTGCTTAACTTAAGTGATCTGGCGAGAACTGGTTACCGCAACGCCACCGTGCCCCCAGCTCACATGATATGGTTTCGATGAAAATTCTTAAAAATTTGGAAAAATAATATTCAAAATAATAAATTTTCATATTGTGTGCATTGGGAAAAGGGATAAAATAGATCTGAGCAGCTAAATTGCTATTTTACATTTTTTCTGTTTAGAAACATATAACTGAGTTTCTAGATGATTATGTATGTAATTACAACATTAATTACAAAAAAATAAAAATAAAATAAAAAACCTCCTGCTCGCATTCATGTTTTAGTACTTTCAAGGGTCTGTACAAAACACTGTATATAAAATTAATTTGACTGATATCCTTCAAAACACCAAAATGCAATTTGTATTACACTCAATTTTATTATTTAAAAAAAAAATTGTTGCAAAAACAATTTATTATCCCTCATTGGAATGAGCTAATCAAGCTCGTACCTATGAGGGATTACACAATATGGCTTTGAGGCAAAAAATATTTTTTGGCAAATGTCATCTACCATGTATGTTGGGTAAAGGGTTAACATCATAGACTTACTACCATGTGACAGTTTTGGCATTTAAAGAGTCCACTAATGAATTTGTGATAAAAGATGTACCCAATCATTGGTAAAGATAATGATGCTGCCTTTCAAAAATCCCAAGTGCAGTCATTGAATTATGTTCTATAGAATCTTCTCTGAAACTCTAACCTTCCTGGTACAAATCATTCTCTGCATATGAAAATCATATTGTTCTGCAACAACACAAACCATTAATTAAGACTGTTTTATAAATCAAGTAGCATGAGAGTGTGATAAAAATGAACTGAAAGTTTGCTATTATATCTCCCTTGTGTTACGCATCATAAAGAATAATGCTGTAACAAAATCATTCACTAAGGAATAAACGTGAGGGTGGCTAGCTTGATACACTTATTTTCTCGGTTAATTATCAATTTCTATTTGATTTCCTTCTGCCAAACTAACACTGAAATTGATGATGTATATTCAAGAACATCTTAAAGAGAAAATGTACAGACTCTATTAGATTTCTTAGTCTTTTTTCAAATCCCATATTCTTCATGAGAATCACACTGCATTTGAGATGGTTAATATACCGAAAAATTGGTACCTATATCGTGGATTCATGGGGATATCGAAAAACCAAACCAAACTAATCATTGAATACCAAAACAGTCTAAATTTTCAAATTTTCCTACATTCACTATTTACAAGTCCATGTTGAGGCTTCATAACAGTTGAAAGTTTCAGTTTCATGAAGGAAGTGACTGATTTTCTTTTCAGTTTTGTTAATCCTATTAAGGCAGCCAAGACCTGACTAGAAATCACTGCCCAGGTGTTTCGTCTACTGTCAGCAGGACCTCCTAAAGATGGCATGGTCAGGGCACATGCTTTGAGATCGCAAAGGCCTAAATAGGTCTTTAAACATTAAGGTGCATTTTGAACAAGTCACAAAATTACTGTAGATATGATTTGCGGTCGTAAAAGAATACAACTGCTGAGCTCATTGGTAGGGTCATTTATAGCTTTGTGGTAGAATGATACAACAACAACTTATTTTGTTTTTTCTGATGTGAATTCCTCTTTGGTACTATCAGCAAATCTCAGTCAAGTCAACTAGTGAATACCGAACCGATGCCAAGGTATACTCCCATAAAAATACCGAAACCAATACTAAACTCAAAATTTCAATACCGCCCATCTGTACCCTATATATGAAAAATATTCAATAACTTCTTGTTTCATATCAAAGTTTATAAAATGAGTACAGCACACATCTTTTAACACTATGCAAACTGATGTCTAATTATCAAACTTGCAATCTGCAAAAGTTTTCCCATAATGCAACTAGGAATAATTACCAATTCAATCCTTTTTTGACAGAGTTCATTGAGGTCTGTCAAACGAGAGTGAATTGGTTAAATTCCCAGTTGCAGTATGGGAAAGAAATTTTGGTATCAGTGTGCAGAGTTAAAACCAGAGTAATTAGAATCTGAGTAAAATTGATATATTCCGTGGCCACAAAGGTTTTCAGAAGTTAACCACCTACCTAACACAACTAACAGACATTAGCAAAATATTTTCTTGAATACCAGGTAACTAAAAGTTTTCATTTTTTTTCCTCCAAAAAGTAGAATATGACCCTTAATTGACAG
The DNA here is from genome assembly GCA_031216915.1 of Pictodentalium vernedei. Classification (NCBI taxonomy): domain Eukaryota; kingdom Metazoa; phylum Mollusca; class Scaphopoda; order Dentaliida; family Dentaliidae; genus Pictodentalium; species Pictodentalium vernedei. The sequence continues at coordinate 617,832,426 of CM062296.1, read as the reverse complement.
GACATGAAGAGCTTGTTTCAGCGAAGGGGTCACAAGCTACATTTTGGAGGTAAATTCTTTTTAAATAATGAGATCTGGTGATTTTTTTGTGAATGGCACAGGCTAGATATGGTTTTCACAATACCCAATTACTGACACCTCATAGGCAATCTGTGTATGAGGCAACAGTTTTGTACACAAGAGAAAACTAAAATAATGGCATGGAAACCAAAAATCTATCTATAGTAACAGTAACCTTGACCTACTGATCCCCAACACAATCCCAATCACTGAATTAGGCAATTCAAGAAAGAAGTTGTACAAAAAAGGAAACTAAAGAGACTGCACAGAAGATTTTATTTATTAATAGTAAATATCTATTTATAGTGACCGTGCCCTTGAACTCTGACCTACTGACCCAAAACACAATCCCAATCACTGACACCTATTAGGCAATCTGTGTATGAAGTTAAAGTTTCGTACATTTATTTATTTATTGGTGTTTAAGGTCACATATTTCTGCAGAATGGCTAATCATGACCATGACAGTTTTATGGGTGGAGGAAGCCGGAGTACCTGGGGAGAACCACCAAGCAATGGCAAGCAACTGTCAGCTCCCCAACATACTAATTCCACACAAGCAGGGTTAGCATTGGTTGAAGACTGGTGCACCATCGACGTGCAGTATGTCTTAGTACACAACGCCACCGTGCCCCCTCGTGGGCAATGGGGGTGAAGTGTCTTGCCCAAGGACACAACGTGGTTGCAGCAGGTGGGATTCGAACCGAGGAACTCTCAGCTTGCAGCCTGCACCCCTACCTACTAAGCCAGTGCACCCCCAAAGTTTCGTACAGAGAAGGAAACTAAAGTTATTGCATGGAAACCAAATATATATTCCTAGTAACAATGTCACTGACCTTGGACCTATTGACCCCAAATGCAATCCACCAAATTTTCTGCAATCAGTGCCGTAGTTAAGAGTTCCCTATGCAAAAGGAAAATAAAATGAAAGTGTCAGTGACACTGTAGCTTGCCTTGACTTTATGGTGCATTTATGGAATTTATGTCATAATTATCTCACTAATATTTCATTCAAGAAAATTGCGACATAATTATTGGCGTATTGTTATCTATCAGAAAAAAAAACTTAAAAAGGGTTTAATTTTTTATTACCAACATCCCTGCAATATGCAATCAATAACCACAGGGTTACTCGAAAGACCTTGGCACATATTTTGAACTTTCAATGAGGATGAACTTGATTTTCAAAGGTTTCAAATTGATAATGTCATACTATCGAGATATCAGCTTGATCTCTTTCAAAATTTACGGCTCCATTTTTTTAGCCTTAGATTATATGAGTCTTTGAAAAGTTGACAGGGTCCAAAAATGCTGGATACATTGAAATTTTTTCGCTCCACCACTTTTTCAAGTATTGAAATGCATGCGTGAACTTCAGGAGGTAAAAATGCAATTTCCAGCAATTATGAAACCCCAGTGACCCATATTTTGAACTGCACATTTTGACTTGTTTGGTGTCAGTGCTAGAAATACATGTATGAACTTCAGGATTTCTGAGATTCTGAAACATGCAACTGAGTTTCAACTCATTTGGGGTTGGTACCAAATCATATCATGCTAGCTTAAGATATGACTCACTTTCAAAATGTTTGGCAAGCTCATTTTTTTTGGTGTGTAAAAAATGCAATTTCCAGCAATTCTTAAAAATGCACTAAATGACCCCTGGGTGATCTCAGTGACATTGACCCATATTTTGAACCTCAATTAGTTTAGACGCATTTGGTGTTGGTCCCAGGTCAATAAGTCAGACCATGCTTGAGATATGAGCGTGACCCACTTTCAAAATGTTTGGCCCCCCCCCCCCCCCCCCCCCCCCCCCCCCCCCCCCCCCCCCACTGTTTTTGTGTGTAGAAATGTATATGAACTGTGGAAATGCATTAGGCGGGCACAGAATGCAATGTCTAACAATTCTTAAAAATGCACTCAATGAACCCTGGGTGATTTCAGTGCCCTTGACTCATATTTTGAACATCCATTGAGTTTTGACTCATTTGGTATTGATCCCAGTTCTACAGGTCATACCATGCTTGAGATATGAGGTGACCCACTGTAAAAATTTTTGGCCCTTTGCAGTGCCATTTTATTCATAAGGCTGACTAGGCTGAAGCCTAGGGGCCCACAGGGACAGGGTGCCTGCCAATTTTTTATTTTTTTTTTGGCTGAGGCACTGTTACAAGTGCCTTAGGGCTTAATGGTTAAAGGCACTTTGCACTCTGCGCCGTAGTGATACATGTACATATGTATTTATCCATATATATACTCTCATAAGTATACTATATAATTATATATTTATATACAGTACATTTTTTTAATGCTTATTTAAACAAGTGTTTGACCACTGAGGTGGTATTAGTCTGGTGCTTTTGAGACATAAGGTATTTTTATCAGATAAGACATTACCACAGTCTGCAGGAGTATCAAACCTGGGGGGCAGTTTTGGTAAAATAATTGGGAACGGTTCGGCCTGGGGACGGTTTGGCTTTGCTCCAAGAACCTGAAAAATATAGATGGCCAAGTACAAGTGACTGGTTATCAGTATGTCAAAAATCTGCGAGACAGGAGTATTTGTATTCAAGTTATAATACAGACAAGGAAGGCAGGAGAAAATAGAAGACCAGAAGAATAAGATAAATGCAACCTATAGGGTGTGCTGAGCTAAAATCAGATTGCTTCTGTGGTGGTCATTGGCCAACATAGGACTTTCTCATTTACTCATCAAACCAAGTCATTCTGTAGAATTTTCAAAAAATCTGCATAAATGTGACCTGCAGGGTGTTCTGAAAAAATCCAAAATGGTTCCATGGTGGCAATTATGGGTGGCTAACCGTGACCAGAATAGATTGTTCTCATCCATCATACCAAGTCACCCTTTGAGTTTTAAGAAAACTGATGCGTAAATGTGAACTGCAGCCTTCACTGAAGAAATCTAAGATGGCTGCTGTGGCAGCCATTGTGGGCAGTCAACCATGACCATAATTGGATTTTCTCATCTTGGCATGAATCTGAACAAGCATAAGAAATTTTGTTCTGTGATGCGCTGCTACAAAGGCTCTTAGAATTTCCTCTGTTCGACTCATCTGTTGACTTTGATCAATTCTTACAAACGATTCTTACAAGAAACAATGAGCATCAGCTTTGATTCTCGCAAAATGTTAATTTGATTCTTGTCATAATTCTGCAATTGTCCTTGGTTTACCAAGTCTTGTTTCACAAGCAGAACCTGTTTACCATCATGAAGAGGTGATGCTCTATCCACTTCCCTCGATTCCTACAAGGACAGGCACCATCTTTCATTCAAGTTATGTAAAGAGTTAATTTTGATAACACGCTTGTTGTTAGTTCCAAATGAAATCACAGTGTAAGACTAAAACTTCCCACAAAACGTCATGTATACCACTCAGACAAATTAACTTTCTTCAAGTCTATAAAAACTCTTCACCTAATGAATTGGTTTCATCCACCCTTGTAATTTCTAAACTGAGCAGTTGAAAAAATATTATTTCTCAAAATATTTGAACAAAAGCATATCATGTGCCCCATTGGAATGAGCTGACATCATGCTCGTTCCAATGGGGGGGTCACATGATATGGTTTTGTTGGAAATTCTTAAAAATTTGTAAAAATAATTCAAAATAATAAATTTTTATATCGTGTGCATCAGGTAAAGGGATGAAATAGATCTGAGCAGCTAAATTGCTATTTTTCATTCAAATATGTTCAGAAAATACAATTGTGTTTCTAGAAGATTATGTATGAACTTGATCATCAAAGTCTGCAGATGAATGGAACAGAGGGAATTCTAAGAGCCTTTGTAACAGCACATCATAGAACAACATTATATTAACAAAAGCAAAAATACATGAACCTTCCATCATGATTTGAGAATGGGTCACAGCAATAAAGCAGCAGAAGGAATATTTCCCATTCATCACTGTCTGGAAGACTACAACAGGTGTTTCAGGTTATTGTGCATATGCTCATTCATCAATATCAATACTGGAATGGAACACAAGAAACTCTGTCAACCATTAGAGTGGGGCAATGTCGCTTAACACAAAAAAAATCCTGATACAGTGAACCCTGTTATGTGAATATTTACTTTAGGGAGTGCAGTGGCTCGGTGGTTACAGCATTGGACTTCAAACTGAAAGGTCCATGGTTCGATCCCCGCCAGGTGTAACTGCATTGTGTCCTTGGGCAAGGTACTTAATCATGACAGGCCATTTGGGGGTATGGTGTTACCGTGTACTAAGGCGTACTGCACATCCATGGTGCACTTGTCTTCAATCATTGCTAACCCTGCTTGTGCAGAGTTAGAATGTAAGGGAGTCTGACAGTTGCTCTGGTTCTCTCTGGGAAAACCGGATTCCTCCACACGTAAAACACTCCGACAAAGGGTGACCCTCGCTGTCGAAAGTGTTGTTAAACTCCAATAAATAGATTAATGAATATCTACTTTGACAGGGAAAATTATTCAATTAATGAAGTTTTCAAATAACAGGGATTTAGTTACTTGCCTGTATTCTAGCTGCAACTGAACATTTATTCTTTTATATCTTGTTTGACAGAGCTCTTGGAGCTCTGTCAAACAGGATATACTAGATTGTTTACCTGTATTGGATGTACTAAGGGCAAATATGTCTATTAAAATATATAGGGAATTTGGTGATTAGTAATGCAATTTCTAACACATTACAAATTTTTTTATTCAATTAACAGTTTATTTTATAATCCATATGCAATTAACAGGTGAAATTTGTACTTAAGGTAAAGTAAATATGGTTTGTAGTCAGAATTTATATTCATTTAACATGGTTATTCAATTAGGAAATATCCCATTAAGTAAGTTTCACTGCACTGCAAGTATTAAATTACTATTCACAGTTTTTTTCCTGATTCAAAGTAATCAGTCCATGTTTTCTGTAAAAATGGGTGCAACTCTTAAAAAACAATGAATATATTGAAACTTTCTTGGTATCTGGCTGAGAGACAACAACTATCATGGATACAACAAAATGATAAAAGAGTCCTGCTGTTCATGTAGAAACTCATACTTCAACAAGACTTGTCAATAATTTGTTTAAAATTCATTCAGGTTGGAAATATTTCAGGTAACCAGAATGACACTGACACCATTCTGTAGTTGGGCTCCATATATTTGGCCAGTAGCCCTTTAACTTAAACAATCAGACTTGAGATATTACGTTATTATCAATACCTGTAAGACTCAGTCCCACCCCAAGTCTACCTAGAATCTGTTGAGCCCATGCAGGTCTGGATGGGGTCTTGAATCTTAAGGAGATGATAAGTATTATCTTCCTTTGGGCCTCTGATAACATTTGGCAACGACAAATTTATTATAAATATTGCATGGCTTCGTTTGACTGTGACAAAATAACAATCCTTGAAGAAGAACAGTCAATGCACCAGAGGACCACTATTGCATAGTCAACGACATGCTATGCAATAATCAATATGTTATGTTCCTGTAAGACTAAAATCCATGCCCTCTGATTGGATGAGAGTTTGCTAAGTTTTTTCTAGGTGTACGGGTCCAGTAACATATGTTACCATCTGACGCCACTATGCAACTTATTTGAAATGAGGTTGCCCATTTCATAATTATTCCATCAACAGAGTGACTTGCAAACTGCTTAATTTTTCTAGATTTTTCACACATACAGCAGCCTATGTTCTGAATGGAGTATTGTTTAAATTACAAATCAGTTTACGATTTAAAGTAAGATAGAGAGTTACCTTTAACTGTTTTATTGATTATTTGCCCAGTGACACTGTGGGTACACAAAAGGTTTATTTACTGAACTTGTTTTTGTTAAAATTTGCCTAGTTCATTTCACATTATGGTTTTTGGCTATGGGTAGGGTCTTATTGGAACATATACCTTATTGTGATGAAATGACGATAACACAGTCTGAGGTTTTGGGCTCGGAGCTTATGTTTAACCTTGACACTTCGTGTCTCGGTTAAACGTAAGCTCCAATACACAAACCTCAGACCATGTTACCATCAATTCATCACAATAACCTATAATATCGAACCGGCTAAGAATCTTGCTTACTGCTACTCATCAGGATTTGAATCCTATGTATCCTGCCTATTGTCAAGGACCTTACCAAAGACAAGCATTTTCATTATTGAACTTTAGAAAGAACGAAATAGAATTTCCGAAAAAATCTCTGAAAAGGGTGTGTTATGTTCTATCAGTCGAACGTCTTAGAATATTATATGGCTATTTTTGAGAAAGAATACTGGAATAGAGCATAGTTATTTCCCTCATCAGGGAAAACTATCAGAAATAGCATAGTGCCTCTCAGCTAATCAGCAGAACAGAAAGTTACACAAGATATAATACACCGTAATAGAAACATATCACTGATGGTACTGAATTTTGTCAAACATAGTACTGCCAAGGACTATCAACCATTATAAAACAAGAGGTGGGCCACTGCCCGGGGCATACCCCCATGCTGCACCACCAAACAATGGCAAGAGAGGATATAAACCATGATACTGTGAAAGCCTTTCCCATAAACAATCTTCATTCCAAAAATTTCATTGAGATCTGATAACCCAAACATGAGAGATGATGTGAACAGACAAAAAATTGGCTATATTAACTGGTAGAGTGCTGAATTATTTTTGGTCATTAAAATTTGTTGGTGTGTCTTTAAAATTTGCCTTGTTACAATTCATGAGAGAGTGCCTATAGGCACTCTCTCATGAATTGTAACAAGGCAAATCCTAACAGACAAAATTATTTACTTTCAAAGGTAATATGAAGCTCATCCACCAAAAATGATGCCTTTAAGTTGCAGCACCTACACTTCAGAATAAAGCCAAAAAATGGGCTTTCAGCACTCTACCAGTTAAGAGGCAAACAGCGAATTTCCAAAGATAAAAAGTGAGATTAGTCTAGAACGTGAAATGTAAGAAATATTATTACTAACTCATTCAAAAGACTTTCCCATAAACAATCTTCATTTCAAATTTCATTGAGAGCTGATAACCTAAACCTGAAATACAAGGTGAACAGACAAAAATAGGGTGGATGGACGGACAGACTGATGGACAGACTGATGGATGAACAGATGGACAGGCAGACAGACGAAAAAAAAAATGGGGATATAAAAATCCTTATTTAACCCTTTACTTAACATGCATAGAAGATGACACTTTCAAAAACAAAGTCTATATGAATAAAAATTGTCAATTTTTTCCTCAAAACATAGTTGGAATGAGCTTGAAAGGATCAATCCAATGAGGAGTCATAACACTTTACATAACAACGAAAAGCAGTCAACACTTGCAAACAAAATTCTCCAATGACAATTTTTAAAATTTTTTGCATCAAAGACACGTAGAGCTGGTCGGTTTTGAAATGTTCCCTCAATTCTGTTTTGGTTTGGTTTTGGACAAAAAAAAATCATTTTTGAGTTTCGGTTTTTGTTACAAAATACACATTTTCCATATCTTATGAATTAAACTGCGACAGGATAGTACTAAAAAATGTTAAATAACAAACAAGTGAACTATTTATTTATTTATTTATTTATTTATTGGTGTTTAAGGTCACATATTTCAGCACAATGGCTAATCATGACCTCGACAGTTTTATGGGTGGAGGAAGCCGGAGTACCCGGACAGAACCACCGAGCAATGGCGAGCAACTGTCAGCTCCCCAACATACTAACTCCACACAAGCAGAGTTAGCATTGGTTGAAGACAGTGCACCATCGACATGCACTACGCATTAGTTCACAATGTCACCGTGCCCCCACGTGGACAATGGGGGTAAAGTGTCTTGCGCAAGGACACAACACGGTTGCTGCAGGTGGGATTCGAACTGAGGACCTCTCGGCTTGCAGCCTGCACCTCTACCTACTCAGCCACCGCGCCCCCCAACAAGTGAACTAAAAATGAAATGAAACTATTACGTTTGTTTCCTGTAATTCGATGAACAAAAAATTACATCTACAATCTTCATATGCTTTCATAAAAAGTCATTCAACCCCAAGGGCATAGATACAGGAATTGGGAGTGTGTGTTGGGGAGGGGGTGGGTGTGGGGCTCAAACATTTTGTTGCAAAGTCACAAGTCATTTGAGATGGGTAATTTGTGATTCGATCATCGTGTCAAATTCATTTTTCATTTGAGTCAATTCATGCCTTTGATGTATTGTATTGCCTGACATGAAAATAAGTGAAGAGGGTCAGAATTTCAGAATGCAGCTGCGCAGAATCAAACAGAAGTTGAGAGCTTTAGAATACGCTTTTTACCGTCAGAAAGACAGATACCTCATTCAAAAGCTGACTTGACAAATTGACATTAATTTTGTACTAGAAAGGAGCTAACTCCAAATCAGAGAATCATTGATTCACAAAGTACTGTAGAGGTTATGCAAATTATCGATAAGTGGTCACCTGATCTGATTTTTCCATTCTTCCTTTTGGTATGCATTGAGTTAGTCAGAAGTTAAGCAAAACCGAAAATATATAGTTTTTAATCTCTTTTCAGTTTCGTTCTTCACTTAAAAAGCAAGTTTCGGTTTCAGTTCGCTAAAACCGACCAGTGCTAAAGCAGATTATGACCCCACATTTGGAACGAGCTCAATGAGCTTGTTCCAATGAGGGGTCATAAGCTATGTTTTTGAAATGAAAAAATAATGAAAACTGAATGGTGATTTTTGTGAATAGAACTAGCTGGTTTTGGATGTTATGATGGGTAAAAGGTTAAGGCAAAATTTTAATAAAATTTAAATGGCGATTTCTAGGAGTAGCACTGGCCAGTTCGTCAAAGGGTTCATGTGCAAAGACATATATCTGTGATACCATTAGACCAAGAGTCAATAACAATAAAAATATGTAGAGCGGACAGCCACACAAGTGCAGTAGAAAGGATTTGAAGTTCAATTACTCACACATTAAAAAGCAGACAGACACAAATTTCTCCTTGCTCAAGAGCTGTGGAGAGGAAATTATTTTTTCACTGGGCTCATGAGACAATTATCATGTATACAGCCGAGTCTGCAAGACTGGTGTCACATTTGATCTGAGATTGTATGAATTCACTTGACTTAAAAGACCATCTTCAGTGCAATGTCTCTGGGATATAATTAATCACTTCTCTTTGGAGTAAATACATCTTTTCAAATGCCCAATGGAAAAGAAATATTCTAAAAAAGTCTCCCAATTAATCATACAAGGAAAAAGATAGTTATTACATGTGAAAGCTTCAATACATTACAATCACGCAAATTACACAAATTCACAGTAATGCCCCTGGTCTCTCTGAATTCTGATAAGTATGCTCGGTCCACATTTAGACCAAAAAAGATCACTGTTTCAACTCTTGGTGTGTTGTCCAGATGCATCCAAACATTAACCTTCATCATCCTGATGTCGAAATATTAAAATTTAAAGCTGCAATTTTTTCCCTACAATCTGGCTAGGAATTTAATCAATTCAATCTTGTTTGACACAAACTTGTTCAAAAATGTAAGTGGAAAGGGGCAATAGCTCTTGGAAAAAAGGTGTTGCAACATAGCCTTACAATATGCGTAAGTTCATATCATGGTAATTAATCATACAAAATAACAAAAGTATCTGATGGAAAGTGTGAGTCTGGTTCTGAATAAAAGTTTCAGATGGACTTTTTCACAATCTAAGTGAAAAAAGGTAATAACTCTTGAAAATAATGTGTAGCAACATGGCGTAATGACATGCTAAGTTCATATTACAGTTTATTCATCATACAAAGTATCAAAAATATCCGATGGAAAGTGTGTGAGACTAGTTGAGGATAAAAGTTTGAAACAGACTTGTTCAATAATCTCAGTGAAAAGGAAATAAATTTTGTGCAGAAACATGGCATAATGATATGTGCAAGTTCATATCATGGTTATTCATTGTACAAAATATCAAAAGTATCCGATAGAAAGTGTGAGACGAATTATGGTTAAAAGTTCAGGAAAGACATATAGATGCATGCATGGACGAACAGGCTCCCTATATACCCATGCTAAAGCGGGATATAAAAACTGTATTGATATCTACCACATGTGTGAAAACATTATTTTTTCCAAGTAGAACACATCACACATCCATTTCTGTGATAACATGTCCTTGGCACATCCAAAAAGTCAATAAATTTATATTTGCTTTCATATTCTTTTACACTAATCCTGAAGGCTTCTTGGATTGAGAAAGCATTTCGCTTTGCATGTAAAGTAATGCATACCTCACCTTGAATGCAATGAAGTGTGAGATTATTACTGGCCAGTCCGTAATTGGTATCTTTTTCAAAGCTTTGATAAAGAGTATACCAAAATCATTGAGTACATGCAAGATTCAGTGCCCGATGCTGACATCTTGCAAGGGGTGGGGAATCCATAAAATCTGTATGATAAAAAGTGAGAGGGTAACACCCTCTAAACCTTCAGGCTTATTTTAAAGAATCCCTCTCATTGCTGCTTATCCTATGGATGCTGGCATGAGAAGGGGGATTTTCATAGATTCTGAACAGAACTGATCAAAACATGTTTAGTGATGAACCGATTATCAAAACAAGCTATGAACCAATTACCGATTATTTCTTTGCCGATTATGCCGGTTCCAATTCCGATGGTTGAAATAGGACACAAAACAAAATCTGTTGGTGCCTGTTATACTGCAGAATTTAGTTGATAAATCACCAATTACGAAAGCTTAATACCACATAAGTTCTCAGAGTAAGCATGTTTAGTGTTGGGCAATATTAGACAAAATAATATTTGCATTTTGGGGGGGTGGGGTGGGGAGAGATTGTTATTAACGATACAATCGCACAATATTGTTCTCTTGTGAAGACTGTGTGTATTCTGGTAAACAGTGTTAATACTGTCTTGTGTAAGAATACAAGCCACTTGGATGTATTAACCAGGAATATACTGAGAACACATACTTTGTGTCTTAACTGAATAATAACTTTGATGTTAATATGTTTTGTGAAGATGTGTGACACATAGTTTACAGATACACATGCGACAACTTTGATGTTAATATGTTTTGTGAAGATGTGTGACACATAGTTTACAGATACACATGCGACAAGTCAGAATTTATTATTTAATGTTCATTTTTCAACTGTTGCCTGCCAAGATGTGTTTCTCCAATGTTTATATGAACTCTGCAATCAGCATTGGAGAGAAACTTCAAGGGATGTAATCGAATTAAAAAATGAACTTTAACTGAAAACGTGTTTGTGACAGTCATGCGACTTACATGTTGCATAACAATCATCTATCATTAAAATGAGAGTGTTTTTTAGTTTTTCCTTCAATTTTAAATTTCTTATTGCATTGTGACGCTTGCACCATGAAGTACTACAGACTACCAGCTGGACACATTTTATTGAAACATGTACCCAATCAGTGGCGGATACAGGAATTCTCAAAGGGGGGAGGCGAATCGTGCAGATGCCGAAGGCATCTGCCGCGAGTGCCAAAGGCACAAACTTTTGTAGGGGGATCTGGAAATTTTTTGGAAATGAGCGACCAAATGGGGCATTCTGGTGGCTTCTGGGGTGGAAATCCTCTTGAATTTTTGAACGGCTAATTAACACTTTTTAAACAGCATGTTTCAGAATTTCAAATTCTGTCATACGTTCAAGACAGAATTAGACAGAATTAGAAAATTTGAAATATGCTCATCAGATCCGTTTACCATAATATTGTATTTTGGACACACTGTTTACAGGCATAACCGACTTGACCTCAGGAGAACATTGCGATCTGCCAGCGTTTGAAAGTTTTCAGCAGTCAGCCCTCTAGGCTTAGGTACCCCATGACTATGCCAATTAAGATCCTGACCCATAATTGGCATAGCCATGGGGTACCTGAGGCTAGGGGCATGTAACACCTAAAAATCATGCTGTGTCGGTGACGCTATAAATGAAGGCGACCAGTAGATATATTTTGCATAATTTCAACGGTATATTTGTTTTCCATAGCGAAAATTCATGTACTGTCCCCAAATGAAAATCCTGGCTACGCCCTACATGCGAGATAAACACAAGCTAAAGGGGGGGGGGGGGGGGGTGCCCCCCCCCCCTCTCTGTATCCACCATTGTACCCAATGCAATGTTGTACTGCACCATGATTGAAGGCCAGTGACTTCGATCAGCTGGGAAATGGTGGCGATCTTGTACCGATTGCAGATGGTAAATCCTGTAATATCTCAGCTCTGCAAATCCCTAAATATTCTGCTATGCACTATACACGTTTTTAATTGGAAAACTTGATTGAAATGGCCAAATATCAAAGAGATTTTTAATAGTCAGTGTTAAATATAAAATAACCGGAAACTGCCGGTTGTCATAATCGGCCGATGACCCATAACCGGCCAGTTCCGATTGCTGATTCTGATTATTGGTTCATCACTAAACATGTTATCAAAAATCATTTTTCCATTTCACAACTCCTTCCTGAGTGCTTGAAGTGGAAACAGCAGATCTGATATTACGCAACTATACCACTGCTACTGCACTGCAGCAACAATTAAAATACTTTTTTCTTAGAGACTAGATGTGCTATTTGGAGTTACATTGTACCCACAATTGGTCATACAAATATTGGTCTTTGGTACCCAATTTGAGCTGTCAGTGGCCCAACCTGACCAATTTGGAGTACTGGACATGATAATTAATCCTGTACAATTTGATGTCAAAATGGCAAAGTTTTCAGCAGCAAATATTTCCCATAATGCAGTTCGATATTTAACCAAATATACCTTGTTTGACAGAACTCAGTGAGCTCTGTCAAACAAGATATAATTGGTTAAATTCAAACAGAGAAAAACAGACTGATTGGAGAAAATTCTCTTGCACTACCAGAGTGCTATGGGTTAAATAAGAAGTTGGGGAGTCCATGTATCATGACAGTCAACTTCTACATACATTTAACCACAAATATATTTCCAACACCTCTTGAGTTTTTTAATAATCCCGATTTAACAATATTCCAACTATATCATGAAGGCATGCCTTGATGATGTAGGTAGAATACTGTATCAGTCAGGATTTGAAGCATCAAAGTTGAGACAAAACAGGTTTACATGCCCTGTCCCCTATCATTTGGTCAGCTTTGTGATGCCCTTGATTATCAGACCATTATCAGTGATAAGAAAATCAATCTGCATGACACCCACTTGGGACAAATATTCAAACTCAGTTGTGGAGGCCTGTATCACAATTTCATTTGCCACCAGCAACCCATTAACAGCCCTTCTTTCTGAATGCAGGCTCAGTTTCAAATAATGAGAGTAAATTAGAAATGGGTGGTACTGGAATTTGAGTTCGATATAAGTTTTGGTATTTTTAGGGGGATATACCTTGGTATCGGTTTGATATTCGGTATCTTGACTTGACTGAGATTTTCTGATAATACCAAAGAGGAATTCACATTGGGAAAAACAGAATAATTAAGTTGTTGGTTGTATCATTCTCCCACAACACTATAAATGACACTGTCAATGAGCTCAACAGTGCATTCTTTTTCGACCATAAATCATATCTACAGTAATTTTGTAACTTGTTCTAAATGCACCTTAACTTTTAGACATATTCCAGACTTTTGCGATTTCAGAGCATGTGCCCTGACCAAGATATCTTTAGGAGGTGGTCCTGCTGACAATAGACAAATCACCTGGCCTGTTAACCCTTTACCCAACGTAACGGCCAAAACCAGCCAGCGCTATTCTCAAAAATCGTCAATTAATTTTCAAAATATTTTCATTTTTTGTCTCAAAAACATAGGTTATGACCCCTCGTTGGAACGAGCTCGTCGAGCTCGTTCCAACGAGGGGTCATAACCTATGTTTTTGAGACAAAAAATGAAAAAAATTAGTTATTCAAGAATTTTTTTTGCAAGTGTCGTCTGCTTTTCATGTTAGGTAAAGGGTTAAGGCAGCCAAGACTTGACTAGAAATCACTGCTAAGCAAGTGGACATGTACAGGTTGCAGTCTAGTGAGAATTCAGGAAAGCTGCCCAGGCCATTGAGAGTCAACAAAACTGAAAATAAAATCGGTCACTTCTTTCATGAAAATGCACCTTTCAGCTGTTATCAAGCCTCAACAGGCACTTACAAATAGTGAATGGAGGAAAATTTGAAAATGCAGACAGTTTCTGTAATTAATGATTGGTTTTGGTATCTGCATATCGGCAATGGTTTGGTTTTTCAGTATATTGCCTATCTCTCGAGTAAATCCGTACTAATCTTTTTCTCTGACTACAACATATCAAGAGCTTTTAATCAAATAAGTAGATCTCAAATAGTATATACATTTAGCACAAAAATATTGATTTTTTATACCTTTGCAAACATATTCTTTTAGTGAATTTAAAAATTCTTTTGAGAAAAGGGTTAATTCAAATGAACAAGCCTTAAACATCTCTTATGCATAAAAGACTGAATACAAGAACATTGATACAAAGAAGATTCCGTTCTATCCTGTGAAAATTCTCATTTTATGATTGTGTGTGCATCTTTTGAGTCTTTGAAGTGGGGTTTTAAATATGATCACATGAGAGAAATTCGATAATGCTGCCTTTGTAACCACTTCGTAGCTTTGTCTGAAAATCAAAGGGCAATTGTTACATAATGTGTTTCACCTCCTCATAGGGTTTCAGAAACCGCATTGATGAAAACAATCAAACAATCAAAGAGATATACAAACTCTTCCCAACACACATACAGCTATGCAATGTGTGCTAAAAAGGAACATTGGCAAAGTTATTCCAAATGGAGACGATCTTGATTCAAAGGCCATAGTGGATTTGTTTTTTCTCTTGTGTTGTTTCAGGTGATAATGTTTGCAACTACTGCTCCTTCATCGACCCCCACCCCAAGCCCCCACCAAACCATGAAATAGTCAAATTACTTCTTTGATCTAACAAATGAAAATAACAGTAGAGAAAGGTTATATTTTAACAAATACAAGCATCAAGAATAGGGTGGGGGATAGTTAGAAGGGTTAGAAGCCTGCTGCCAGTACATACTAGAAATTCTAATAAAACTTCACATATGAAATTTAGCCACACACAGTTTTATTATACCAGTTGTCGTGTTTGACCAATTATAGATCAGTGATCTGGTGGCAGTGAACTGAGAAATATTTGTTTTCAGAAGTTTGCTCACCACAAAAGAAACAAAACTATAGTTGGCCAGAATGAATATTTATTGAGAAAAGGCGCAGCAGATGATGCAAGCTTACAATGTATGTTGCTGCTACGTGCCGCTAGGTATGATTATATGACATATATACACTTAATACCGATTGAGTCGGTGATTTGGGCAAAACCATGGGGGCTCCCCCGGTGGGGACTTGGGCATTCCCCCATTGCCGTGCATGGTTGGAGGTAATCCAAGCAAGCCTAGCAATGA
This sequence comes from Pictodentalium vernedei, assembly GCA_031216915.1. NCBI lineage: Eukaryota > Metazoa > Mollusca > Scaphopoda > Dentaliida > Dentaliidae > Pictodentalium > Pictodentalium vernedei. The sequence goes on along the minus strand of CM062296.1, from coordinate 617,816,929 downwards.
GTTCCAACCGAAGTCTCCACTTCTTACTTTAGCCAAGTCCCTGGCTGCCAAGAGGCAAACCTGGGGATGTGCTTGAGATACCAAGTCCATAGGGTGCGGCATGACTGCACATGCCCATGCGAACATCTGTGCTGCCCTGGACCTGGTCGTGTCTAGACTGAATGGGGGAGACTGTGAAACATTAGGCCCTAGGCCCCATGGTTTAGGTGGCTTCCCGGTGGTGTTGGGGAGGTGGTTGGAAAATTCTCGAGCACAGCCGATGACAGAACTGAACAAGATGCAGGTCGCAAGCTTTGTGAGGGAGAGGGGTGCTTTGCTGGTGTCATGTGCACTCTGGGAATTGGAAAAGTTGCGACACGTGTGCATGTTTATTCGAGATCAGCTTATGGCAAAAGGTGACTGATCGCAAAAGTTATGCAAGATTTGTGAGGGAGATGGGTGCTTTGATGGTGCCGCGTGAAACCTGGCGAGCTGTGTGAGAGTTGAGAGTCGTGTGCAAATTAATACATCTGATATTGGAGGAAAGACAAAGAGGTTGTGATTGGACTTGTGGTATGGAGTGCAAACCACCTGTTGATATGGTTTTGATAGCTCTGTTGAAAATGGGTGTCGTGTTGTCTTGCGATAGTGATACGGTTGTAGCCGAAATGCGCGGGACCCTTTCTTGTGGTGCGCAAACTTTTGGAAACGATATTTCCTTACAATTTGCTCACCACAAAAGAAACAAAACTATAGTTGGCCAGAATGAATATTTATTGAGAAAAGGCGCAGCAGATGATGCGAGCTTACAATGTATGTTGCTGCTACGTGCCGCTAGGTATGATTATATGACATATATTCACTTAATACCGATTGAGTCGGTGATTTGGGCAAAACCATGGGGGCTCCCCCAGTGGGGACTTGGGCAGTCCCCCATTGCCGTGCATGGTTGGAGGTAATCCAAGCAAGCCTAGCAATGAGTTCTGACCGAAGTCCCCACTTCTTACTTTAGCCAAGTCCCTGGCTGCCAAGAGGCAAGCCTGGGGATGTGCTTGAGATACCGAGCCCATAGGGTGCGGCATGACTGCACATGCCCATGCGAACATCTGTGCTGCCCTGGACCTGGTCGTGTCTAGACTGAATGGGGAAGACTGTGAAACATTAGGCCCAAACGAAGCTGGTTAGAACCAGCTGAGAGCCCCCATGAAGTCAAGGACACCACCGGAAGTCAAGGACACCACCGGAAGCCACGATACAGAAAGAAAAAATATATATCCAATGATGAGGAAGCAATAATAATAATATGAATCTATACAGAATGACCTGACGCTAGTCAGGATGCACATGCCTGGCCTTGACGCTGGTCAAGAGCTGCCAGGGAAGGACTGCTGTGCAAGTATGACGGATGGCTTGGGCATAAGCAGATAAAACATAAAAGAGTTGCTGCGAAAAACGCGTGGTGCTGGAACCTATCTATGTTGCAAAGCTAGTGCTGACGCATGTCAGATCGTTTGAGCTGAACTAAACTGTGGCAAATTGCGATGCTCAATGCCGAAGCATGGGCTGATGCCAAACGCCAAGTTTGCGCATAATATGCTGACGCCAGTCAGATCTTTTGTCACGACAATCATGAAGGAAGGTGCATGCTGCAAATGAACCAGGCGCATGTATTTGAAAATGGAAAAGAGGTGGCACGCATGATGGGTGGTGGTAGTATGGTCATGCTAGTGCTCCGACAACGAAGGTATCAGGTTGAGTTTGACCAGTCGCTCATACCGTGTTGTCCGCTTGAAGGGCCCGTAACCTTGGGATGACAGAGAGATGTTTGGGCCTGATGAAATACGTGATCTGGAGTTTTGATGTAGCGAGTGTAGCAATCCGATGACCACCTACCAAGTGTGCGAATAAGGTGGTCCTCGAGATGTGCTTTGCATGCTGCTGTGGCTGCACCGATGCGAAAACTGTGCCCGGAGTAGTTTTGCGGGGATAGACCTAACAGGGCCAGTAAAGTACGCAACTTGTCGACGAAGTAGGCGCGAGTGAGAGGGTGTTGTGTTTCTGTGACAAAAAGAGGGTCCAGGGGCAGTGCTCCGCTCACTTTTCGGATGTGTGAAAAATATGAAAGGAATGAGACGGGGCATGAAGTATGATTGGTCTGGAAAAACCGAATTGTGATACCAGAATGGAAGGGGTCAGTTTTTGATGATTTTAGTCTGAGCATTGCTTTTGAAGTATCAGAAGAAAATGTGAGATCTTGAATACATAGGGAAGCCGATGGGTCAAAATGTCTGGAAGGACAGGTGAATTCGCCACAGCGGAGGAAGCCGAAAAAGGCCGTTAGCAGGACAGTTTGCATGAGCAAGTTAGTGTAAGCAGAAAATGGCCTGTTAGATAAACGACGAACAAGGTGAGTTAAAATTTCGAAGGTTATGGGCAGTCGGGTCATGCGCGAAGGTGGGTTTTGTTTTTTGATGGCTTTGAGGATCGGTTGGACTCTCGGCCATGCCATACCAGATGGAGAGGCGAGAGGATCGGGCATGCCCTGAGCCAAATAATGAAAGCGAATCCCCGACAGATAAAGTTTTATAGTTGAGTGGTTCAAGTGCAACATGCTGAAACCATATGCGATGAATTGAAGCAGGAAAACAGGAATCCCGTGAGCGCGGAAAGTGGTTTTCGGGCAGAGAGACCGAGGATGAGGGTTGTTGCAGTTGATACAGATGTGCTGGAATTTACAGGAAATGCCAAAATTACAACCTTTTACTGAATTAAATTTTAAGCATGGTTCCTGAGCTGAAGATGTGGAGGGGAGAGATTGTCTGAAATTGGTTGAAAAATCAGGGTGGTTGTGAGATGAAGCTGGTCTTTCGAAACTAAGGGGACAGAATTTTGCAGTGTGATCCTGGCCGTGACATAAAAAGCATGACTGAGCCTTGTGGCAGGCAAAGATGGTACAAAACAGTTTATTGTCCCGAATGGCCCAGTCGATTTTGGAGCCCTCTTGCAGCCAAGCAGCTGCTTTTGCTGAAAAGGCGAGGTGATAATTATAAAAGAGATCCCCATATTGTACAGCAATGTTTATAATATCGGCTTGATATGTGTCGAGTTCGGGTCTGTAGTGGGGGCATGAGAAGTTTAGCAACATTGACATCTTTGCCAGCCACAATGTCAGCCTTCAGGTTAGCCTCTACATTTATTTCGATATCCGGAAGGTCGGAAAGAGGGGTGCCTGTTGTATGTGAAAGGCTATGAACTGATGGCATACCTGATGCAGTATTTTGAAGAAAAGGTGCAAGGTCCGGCGCAGCCGGCTGCGCATGATGACGGGGTATGGTTGTCTGCCTGGTCGATGCATTCTGCTGAAATGTTAATATCAGTTGCTGTAATTGAAAAATGGATGGGTGATTTGATGGTGCCGCGTGAAACCTGGCGAGCCGTGTGACAAAGACAAAGAGGTTGTGACTGGACTTGTGGTATGAAGTGCAAACCACCTGTTGATATGGTTTTGATAGCTCTGTTGAAAATGGGTGTCGTGTTGTCTTGCGATAGTGATACGGTTGTAGCCGAAATGCGCGGGACCCTTTCTTGTGGTGCGCAAACTTTCGGAAATGATATTTCCTTACAAAAAATCTCCTGCTTAAAGTTTCCAATGTCTTACTTGGAGTCAATATTTCTCCAAATACATCCAAAGATGTTAAATATAACTCTGGCAAGGATGATGCACATGTGTACACTAGACAAAGATTCAAACACCATGCATTGTTGTACAACTGTTGTTAGCTTGTTATAAATTATGCCCCTTAGCTCTTGAAGGCCTGGATATCTTTATGAATTTCACAACACTTTGACAGTCTGCATCTTGCAGCTTTAGAACATAACTTGCATGTTTACCTAAAGACTTTGTATGAGTATAATGGCTCACTGGTTAGAGCATTGGACTTGAGATCCAAAGGACGATGGGTCGATTCTGAGTGCATTATCTGCTTTGTGTTCTTAGGCAAGACAATTCACCCTGGTTAGCTATTTGGGAAGCATGACAGTGTATGACAATGGTACACTTCTCTTCAGCTGATGCTAACCCTGTTCATTCTGGGTTATTAACTGGTAGAGAGCTGGAAGCCCATATCTGGGCTTTATTTTAAAGTGCAGATGCTGCATCATAAAAATATCATATTCGGTGGATGTGCTTATTATTTTGTGAAATTATTTTGTCTGTTAGGATTTGTATTGTTACAATTTATAGGAGAGTGCCCATAGCTACTCTCCCATTAATTGTAAGACAGAAAAAACATGTGAAGAAATTCTGATTGGCAAAAATAATTTAGCCCTCTACTAGTTAACTGGTTGAGTGCTAAAAGCCGCTATCATGGCTCTATTGAAAGTGGTGAACGTGCTGAAAGCCACTTTAGTGGCTTTACTTTGTTTTCATTGGCTTGTTGTTTTTTTAAGAGTAGAAAATAAAAGTTTATATAAAATTTGTTTGTTACAATTTATTGGAGTGCCAACATGCGCTCTCCAATGAATTGTGACAAAACACCTATTCATGAACAAAATCTTGCTAAACTAAGGCATCCCTTGCTGATTGGATGGCATCTTTCAAAAAAAATACTCAAGTTTTAAACCACCTTTGAAAAATAATTTAGCCCTCAACCAGTTAAGTTGGAGAGTCTAACACTTACTCGCCATTGCTTGGTTATTCTCTCCAGGTACTCTGGTTTACTCCACCTGTAAAACAACCTGACATGTTATGATTCTGGTTGAGACTAACTTGTGGACAGCATGTTGCAGAACCTATTTTGTTGCTGTCAAAAGTCAGAATTAGGCCATTAGGGGTTAAAGAATTCAGATATGGTAATGACCTTCAGTTTATTTTTTTAAAGTGAAGAGATAAAACTTCTTGCATTTCCTGATAACATGATAATAATGCCTAAGCATTGCAGATGGCAGCCTGATACATTCAATGAACAATATGATGTCCCAGGTCCTCCAACAGAACAAAAAGTAGTTCTTTTACAGGTATAGAAAATTACTGAGGAGCTCCCCATATACTGAACATACATACTTCCTGTAGGCTATTGTACAAAAAGTATATCTTGTAGAGGTCCCTCAGAATTAACTGGTCGAGTGCTAGAAGCCACTATTATGGCCGGGGATGCAGTAGCTCAGTAGGTAGAGGTGCAGACTGCAAGCTGAAAGGTCCTCGGTTCCAATCTCACCTGCAGCAACTGCTTTGTGTGACACTTCACCCCCATTGGCCACGTGGGGGCATGGGGGCATTGTGTACTATGGTGTACTGCACGTTGATGGTGCACTTGTCTTCAACCAATGCTAACCCTGCTTGTGTGGAGTAGTATGTTGGGGAGCTGACAGTTGCTCGCCATTGCTCAGTGGTTCTCTCCAGGTACTCCAGCTTCCTCCACCCGTAAAACTGTTGTGATCATGATTAGCCATTGCGCAGAAATATGCGACTGTAAACACCAATAAATAAATAAATAAATAAATAACTATTGTGACTCTTCTGAAAAGTTCTGAAAGTGACTTTAGTGGCTTTCACTGTAAGCTTTAGCTCACTGTTTGCTCAGCAGTAGAAAAAATGTTTTTTATATAAAACTGCTTTATTACAATTTACTGGAGAGTGCCAACAGGCACTCTCCAATGAATAGTAATAAAACTATTATTTATGAATAATATTTTGCAAAACTAAGGCTCCTCCTTTCTGGTAGCATGGTATCTTTGAAAAAATACTCATGTCTCAATCACCTTTGAAAAATAATTTAGCACTCTACCAGTTACGTAATAAGGGAACATATATTTCATGTGAACAGGAGCCAGGTCAGTATTGATCACATGCTAAAGGTCCTTGTGCATTGCACAAAAAACAGACATACCACCACTGCATGAAATAACCAAAGTAAATATTCAATTAATTCATCATTTCCTGTATTATCAGTGTACATCAATTCAGGCTATTGTACTTAGAATTTAGCATTTCTTTTATTTTTCATCTATGTTGCAAAATCCACAAATGAGCTAGAGTTCTGAATTCCTCAGATCAGCTTTTGCAGTGAATGTTGAAATATCCTGATTACACAAGTCAATGGAAAAATGATGCTCAAATCAGCCCAAATAGGAAAGAATTAACATCAGCCTCGTCTCAAAAAGATAGTTATGTTATGAATAGAGATTTCTCCCTTCTTACACAACACACAGAGCATGTAGGTGCTCTTGCATTCCACTTGGTTGGTGGACACTGACCTATTAGTTAGTCCAGTTGAGGCTTGAGGACCCAACAAGCAAAATTTGCTCTTTGTAAACCATGACTGGTAAGCCTATATAAATATATTTTCAGACTAAGTTTTAAACCATATGAAAAATGCAATAATGGACACAGAAGAGCTTATCCTTGGATTTTTATCTTGTATCTACTGGCCCGACTGATATTATACAAAAATGAACTCATTAGAACCAATTAAAATCACTAAGGTAAATTACTCTTGTTCTGACAAGTTTCCGTAATCAAAACCAAGTTGAGAAAATAATGAGTGCATTCCACAAACACCAGATTTTACTCCTGGATTTGTATAGACATTCTGATAAAAAAGTCGGCATTGGGATTTTGGTACTATTTAATATTAGTGATAAATAACTGAGATTGCAATGAAAAGTGTAATAAACAGAGGGATTTCACAGTAAATGAGGGGGAATCAGTTCTCAACCACTCAATGGGTGGACATCTGCAGTAAACACAGTTTGATTTGGTACATTATGAATGTAATCATTTATTATACTACTCCATGTACCACTTTTTCCTATCCTCATGCCTTTTTCCTGTGTCTAAAGAGTGACTTATTTTCTGTGCATTTTTGTTCAGTGCCATTTTTCCTGCCACTGATAGGTGAACTCTGCCTCATACTTTAACTAGCTAATCCAGCAGAAACTTGAGCCCTCCATTAGCAAATCTGCAGTCCATAAACCACCAGGTAGACTGCCTGGTGATTCGTGTACAGCAAACTTGCTTGATGGATCCTCAAGGTTGTACTAGAACCTTTACTATCTAGTCCAATAGAAACCTGAGCCCTCCATTAGCAAATTTGCAGTCCATCATAAACCTCTGGGTAGACTATCTGATGGGTCATGAACAGCAAACTCACTTGATGGGTCCTCAAGGTTGTACTAGACTAGCAATGAAGGCAATGGTTTGCATGTGCTGGAACTAAGATAAGAGAGTAGCCCTTTTCAACACTGGTTATTGTAGAATTAAAATTTTGATGATAAACTGAACAAGAGGCCCCAGGGGGCCTGAGGGCGCTCACCTGACATGGTAGCCTAAATATCAACCCAGAGAATTGATTTCCACAAGTTGCATCTGCTCCTCCTAATAAAAGCTAAAACCAAATATCCAAATATTCTGACCAGTGGATCTAAAAAAAGATTTTTAAAGAATATTCCTCATATTGAACTAAGTCATAATTCAGGCTCCCACAGGGAGCCCATATATGAACCCAGGGACTTGGCTTTAACAAACCTGAAACTCACACCCCTAAGGATTCTGCACACCAATTATCAAAACATTCCAACTGCTGGAACTGAAGAAGGAGATTTTTAAAGAAAATTCCTCATTTTGAACCAAGTTACAATTCCGAGCTCCCACAATCAGCCCAAATATGGATCTAGGGACATGGCTTGAACAAACTTGAATCTTATTCCCCTAAGGATGCTGCATAAAAAATATCAAAAGCATTCATCTGCTGGATCTGAAGATTGTTAAAGAAAATTCGTCATTTTGAACTAAGTTGTCATTCAGGCTCCCATAGTGAGCCCAAATATGAACCAAGGGACTTGGCTTGAACAAACTTGAATCTCAGCCCCCTAAGGTTGCTCCATGCCAAATATCAAAATATTCCAACTGCTGAATCTGAAGAAGAAGATTTTTAAAGAAAAATTCCTCATATTGACTACGTTATAATTTGGGCTCCCATAGGGAGCCCAAATATAGACCCATGGACTTGGCTTTAACACACTTGAATCCCCCCCCCACCCCCCCCCCCCCCCCCCCCCCCCCCCCCCCAAGGATGCTACTCACCACATATCAAACCATTCCGACTGCTGGATCTGAAGAAAATTTTTTAAGAAAATTCCTCATTTTGAACAAAGTTACAATTCAATCTCCCACAGTGAGCCCAAATATGGACCTAGGGACATGGCTTGAACAAACTTGCATCTCACCCCCCTAAGGATGCTGCATACCAAATATCACAAGATTCTGCCTGCTGGATCTTGAGAAGAAGATTTTCAAAGAAATTTGCCTGAAATGCACAAAGTTCAAATTTGGGCTCCTATACTGAGCCCAAATATAAACCCAGGGGGCCGATTTGAACAAACTTGAATCAGATCCACCCCACAATGTAGCATACCAAATATCACAAGATTCTGCCTGGTGGATCTGGAGAAGATTTTTGAAGAAATTTGCCTGAAATGCACTAAGTTTGAATTTGGGCTTCTATAGTGAGCCCAAATATGAATCCAGGTGGCCGATTTGAACAAATTGGAATCAGATCCACCCCACAATGTTGCATACCAAATATCAAAAGATTCTGCCTGCAGGATCTGGAGAAGAAGATTTTTGAAGAAATTTGCCTGAAATGCACTAAGTTCAAATTTGGGCTTCTATAGTGAGCCCAAATATGAATCTAGAGAGCCGATTTGAACAAAATACAATCAGATCCACCCCACAATGTTGCATACCAAATATCAAAAGATTCTGCCAGCTGGATCTGGAGAAGAAGATTTTTTAAGAAATTTGCCTGAAAAGCACTAAGTTCAAATTTGGGCTCCTATACTGAGCCCAAATATAAACCCAAGGGGCCGATTTGAACAAACTTGAATCAGATCCACACCACAATGTTGCATACCAAATAACAAAAGATTCTGTCTGCTGGATGTGGAGAAGAAGATTTTCAAAGAAATTTGCCTGAAATGCAGTAAGTTCAAATTTAGGCTCCTATACTGAGCCCAAATATAAACCCAGGGGGCCAATTTGAACAAACTTGAATCAGATCCACCCCACAATGTTGCATACCAAATATCAAAAGATTCTGCCTGCTGGATCTGGAGAAGAAGATTTTTTAAGAAATTTGTCTGAAATGCACTAAGTTCGAAATCGGGCTCCTATACTGAGCCCAAATATGAACCCAGGGGGCTGATTTGAACAAACTTGAATCAGATCCACCCTACAATGTTGCATACCAAATATCAAAAGATTCTGCCTGCTGGATCTGGAGAAGAAGATTTTTTAATGTTTTTCCCATTGCCTACAGTGTTAAAAAGTGCTGACTCAGCACTTTTTCAAAGTCCCGAAACCGTACCCTATGATAAAACCGATGGCAATTTTTTGTTACCAATTCTTTCTGTTGGTCCTAAGGAAGCTTCACACCAAATAAAAATTCTCGGTGCCGTGCAGTTTTGAAGATATGGGCGTTTTAATTTTTTTCTATTTTTAGCTCCTGCGGTTCCCATGGGGCTACAGGAAAAAAAAATCAGCATAAATTAGGTACTTATGACCCAATAAGCCCTCACATAAAATTTGGTTCAAATCAGCCTCTCGGTTTGGAAAATAGAAATTTTGGGCGGGGCAAAAATTTTTGCCCCTCCCATAACGACGCCAAGTATAGCCCCACAAACTTCTCTTGAACAAATCTGAGTCTACACCTCAAAAGGAAGCTGCACACCAAATATGAAGTCTCTGCTACTGCTGGTTCATGAGAAGAAGATTTTTTAAGATTTCAGCACACTTTTTGGGTGTGGCCCTACCCACGGGCGAGGCAACTTGATTTGAACAAAATCAAATTGCGATGTCATAACAAACTATTATCTCAAATATCAATTAAATTGGTTCAGCGGTTTGGGAGAAGAAGACGCAAACACCATGTTCACGGACGACGGACGGTGAGTGATCACTATAGCTCTCCTGACTGAAAGTCAGGTGAGCTAAAAATGTCTGACTGAGATAGAGAAGTAGATGAGGTTGTGCCCTGTTGTTGTTGTTTCTTTTTTTTTCTTAGGTGGAGATTTTGCCAATAGAGATGGCGAGTTTGTGGTCTTTTAATTTTTCTACCATTTCTTAGAAGGTCTGGAGTCTTTCTTCTCGACTGTTTGTTATTGCCTCCTGTTCTTTGGAGGAATTCCCCCATCTTGTGCCTCTTTTGTTCCCTTCGCTGTTTATCTAGCCCCTTACACTGTTCTAACACTGCCTCCAACTGGACTAGCAAATTGTAATTTGGGTACTTGGCTATATGTGTTCAAGTAACAAATCCCCTGTGTGTGCTTTAACCCTTTACCTAACATGAAAAGCAGACGACACTTGCAAAAAAAATTCTTGAATAACTTATTTTTTTCATTTTTTGTCTCAAAAACATAGGTTATGACCCCTCATTGGAACGAGCTCGACGAGCTCGTTCCAATGAGGGGTCATAACCTATGTTTTTGAGACAAAAAATGAAAAAAATAATGAAAATTAATTGGCGATTTTTGAGAATAGCGCTGGCCGGTTTTGGCCGTTACGTTGGGTAAAGGGTTAAAATTCATGCATGCTATCAGCCTACAGGAAGATCAATAGTTGCAATAAACAAATACCTCATTTCACTAAGTATATTTTGAAAATGGAAACCTCAGAAGATATGAGGAAGTTGGTGATACAGATTGTTTCTCTGCACTTAGAAAACTGTTAATGGACACAGGTGTTAATGGAAAACTCATCAACTAATACATTTGATTAGATGGTGCTGAACTGATGTGTATATTCAGTTATCTTCCAGAACAGCTAGCTCTTTCACACCTCAACTCCCATAAGCTGGTTTTGACATTAGATGAGAAACTATTACTTGGAATGGTCCATTTTCACTCTTCCATATGGTTATGTCTGAACTTTTTCATGCGTCTAAGTGCTCTAAGCTCAAATCTGAGCTTTACTGAAACATAACATCATTTCGAAATGTGAGCAGCTACTCTTCACACAAATGTCAAAACATTTTATCAAACAATCAATCTTTTGAATCTGCTATGCATGAATTTTTGCATAAACAAAATAGTAGCTTTCGACAAGATGACATAAACACAACAACGAGATGACATAAACACAACAAATATTTAAATTTTATAGTAAATTTCCTTTCTTATTATACCTACCGCAGTTGTTTACTACAGGCTTGCACTACAGTGGAAGATCCTAACTCGGATAAAATACTCCCTTTTTTCATCTTTCCCAAGAGATTTGGGAAAGAAAAGTGGTGTAAAAACACCATGAAAAAATAAGCCAAAACTGGGTCGAGCGCCATCAGTGCACACCCAGTAGGGGATGCTCTTCTCTTAGTACAATTCCACAACTTCCATTAACCAGTACGCAAGCAGTCATCAAACCATTCTTTTGAGTCCGCCAACATAGGAGTTATGTGATCAGCGGGGAGGAAGGATTCTTACCTGAATAAGAAGATGAGAGGGCCTCCATGTAAACAATTGTGGTAGGTATAATAAGAAAGGAAATTTACTATAAAATTTAAATTTCTTATCAACCTACCTTACAATTGTTTACTACAGGCTGAACAGACAATAGGATGGAGGGAATCACATAACCAACCCACACATAACCCAATTGCACAGGAACCGTGGACAGAGGAAGAGGTCCCTAGGCCTATCAAACCATAGCATCACAAACATTAGTAAGTCAATGAGAGATGAGGCGTATGGTTCTGTGTGATGCACAGACAGAAAGGGCAGTAACAGCACAGAGCTGGAACTGACCTTGTAAGCAGCTGAATGGCTGGGATAGACAACAGCCTGAGCAGAAGAAAGAGGTCCCGTAGAACAAAGGTCCTCTGCCTGCGCCTGCAACTGTCGCAGATAAGTGGAGAAAGTAGTATTTCTCCAGTAGGCTGTCAGCATAACATCCGGCATCATGACAGAGTTAGTATAAGCCCCTAGAGATAGACAATGCATGCACCTCGTGGCAGAAAAACAATTGGTAATACAATCGCCAGTTGCTAGATGAGCGAAAACTGCAAGAATAGCAAGACAAATCCATCGAGAAATGGATTCAGGAGAGTTCTTCTGTCGATCAGGAATAAGAGAAAGAAAATCGATCCTACCCTTCCAAATGAACAAAGCAAAGGGTGTTACCCTCAACAGAAGGAAGAGTCCCGATACAGATAGGAGGCGGAGTAGTGTCCGGTATCTGATTCTTGGCCAGAAAGGAACAATCACTGGTAAACATAACACTGGTGGGAGAGCTCCAGAAAAAGGCCGGGTCAACCGAGAGGGCGTGAAGCTCACTAACCCGTCTGGCTGAGGCAAAAGCCATCAGAAAAGCCGTCTTGTATGTGAGAAAACGCATATCCACCTGGGATAAAGGCTCGAATGGCGCCACCCCCCCCCCCCCCCCAAGCAAAGCAGCACCCAAGAAAGATTCCATCTTGGGGTAAGCTGCAAAGTCCTAGGCCTTTTCAAGGAAAAGTGCCGAACAAGCTTGGAGAGGCATGGAGTAATGTCGATACGACGCTGTCCCACATACGAAAAGGTCTCCGAACCATGGACCTGTACCCTTTGATGGAAACAGGCTGGAGACCCCCAGAATCAAACATATACCAGAAACTCCGCAATCTGTGTGATCAAAGGAGTGACAGAAGCAACAGAGTGACCCGCACACCATCAACAGAAGACCTTCCACTTAGCCGCAGAGGCTAAACCAGTGGAGTGCCTCCTGGAAGAAGAAAAGCAACTCCACTGCACGCCTTGAAAAAACCACTATGGAGGAGACAGGACCTGACAAAAGGCGTGCACGAAGGCACAATGAAGTTGGGTCGACGTGAAACCTCAGGCGACCTTGGAAAAGAAGGTTGCGATGTAGAGGGAGACGTGCCAGAACAGCCGCTAACAGAGAGCAGAGCAGATTGATCCACACCCACTGAGACAACAGGGGTGCGATCGAAATGATTCGACAACTGCAGGTTCGTATCTGGGCTAGAACCTGAGGCAGAATCGGAAACCGGCAGGAAAGCGTAGCCAACAGGACCATTCCAAAGGAAGGACAGAGCATCCACGGCAAAAGCCAGAGCATCTGGACACAGGGACACGAAAGTGTCCACCTGATGGTTCCAACGAGTCACAAAGAGATCGATGTGGGGGAGACCCCAGAGATCGCAAAGAGACTGGAACACCGCCATGTGGAGCATCCACTCGGTGGAAAAGAACCTGCTCCGATGGGACAGGGAGACGGCTAGGACGATCAGACGACCGGGAAAGTGACGAACCACCACCCCGGCATTGACATCCTGAGGAAGCAGTAGAAGATCTCAAACCAATTTGTACATGGGAACATAGTGCGTGCCGCCCTGGTTCCGAATGTAAACAACTACTGTCGAATTGTTGGACAATAGAAGGACCTGACAATTCGAAAGGCGGGGGATCCACTGCCGGAAACTCAGAAGAAGAGCAAGAAGCTCCTTCTGGTTGACGTGAAAAGCTGCTAGATCCTGGTCCCATGAACCGTAAAGGAAAAGACCTAGAGGATCCAATGTTACACCCCATCCGAGATCGCTGGCGACTGCCGTCAGAACATGATCAGACATAGGGAAGTCCAACGGAATTCCCTGCATAATCCACTGAACATCTGTCAGGGGAGACGTTGACGAGGAAGAGACTCCGGTAACTGAAGCACCAGATCCAGAGGATCGACATTCGGCCTCCAATGACTGAGCAGAGGAAGCAGAAGGGTACTTGTTAGGCTTTGGACAGCCCCTGCCTCCAACAGAAGGCTGATCAAGCTGATGAAGCAGCAGCTGATCTATGGAATGACATAGGGAGTCATACTGGAACCATCCCCATGGAACTATGGAATAGTTGCGAACCCGCCGATAGAGGCAGATCAAAGAGCAGCGCACTGCCCCTCAAGAAGGAATGGATTGTGTCCAGCACAGCGTCCATGCGAACTAATTCCAGGTTAGCCTTGTTACAGGCATGTGTGTGAGAAGATGCATGAGCGCCTTGGACAGCACACGCAAAAAAACCTGTTCGTCGACAAACTTATCTGGGAGCAGATAAGCAGCAAAGCAGAGACGACGTGATCAAAGAGAGAAAGCATTCCAGCATCTCTCCCGATAAGCCCAACATGGACTCCAGAGTCTCCATATGAAAAATGGCCGGCTTGGGAGTGGGGAGTCCCGATTCAAGACGTCAAAGTCTGGCAGACTGACGGATTGGCGGAATCATAGGAACGATAATGCACCGGAGGCAAAAAAAAGCTTCAACCCTAATGAAGAATGACATCTTCATAGCCTTGGAACTCAGCTTAGAGTCCAAAGCTGTAAAAGCTTCAACCACCTGTACCGACAGGCACGGTCAAAGGCGCCCAGAAGCAGGTTGCTCCACAGGCTGTAGGCACGCGACCGATGGTCGCGGTTTGGCTGACACTGTCGGCTGGTTTGATGGTTTGAGATCTGGAAGGAGCTGCCCCCAGGTCAGAAGACTGTTGGCTCTCGACGTCAGGTATGTCGGACTCATCCCATGAGTCGGAAGACACATAGCCCCTCATGGGCAAACCAGACGATGCCTCCCATAGTGTAGGCACACCAGGGGGATCAGAAAGCGGCCTGTTTCCAATCCCGGGATGCGGTGCCACAGGGGGCGCCCCGGAAACCACTCATAGCCTCGCTGGAAGCAACGGAAAAGGCTCTTGGACAGAACCTAAGTGACCAAGGAGAGGGACTCCCTAAGCTCACTGACTGTCGGAATGGTTCAACGTGGGAACAAACCGACAAAGTGGCTTCATTCCTGACACATTTTACTAGCGAAGGGTCATGATCCTATGGTTCAACGTGGGAACAAACCGACAAAGTGGCTTCATTCCTGACCCATTTTACTAGCGAAGGGTCATGATCCTCAAATACACCTGACGTGGGACGACGGGCTGCAGCCAAAACATCTGAAGGCAGATGTGCATTGGGGTATGACATTCCCCGAGGATCTACAGAGTGGAAACTCAGGAGAGTCGCCACGGACCTCTGCGGGACAGAAGGTCCAGGCTGAACAAAAAGAGTTGGTCCCGCAAAACTGGCCATGAGACCAGAGTGCGTGGACGGAAACGCCACGGAGCTCATAGTGACCCCACCATGAACATCCGAATCCAATGAGAAAAAGTGAGGTACTCGACGGCTGAGAGACCACAGTAGAGGGTTCGGCCGGCAGCCCCTTCCAACTTCGCCTAGTTGAAGTCAGGGAAGGCTGAGGCCAATACCCCACGTCTACACTATCAGACATCTCTGCAGACCCCCGCCGGGATAAAACTGCTGTGCTCAGCGGTGGAGAGGACACAACAGGGGATTCGGTTGGCAGCCACTTCCAACTTCGCCGAGTTGAAGTCAGGGAATGCAGAAGCCGATACCCCATGTCTACACTACCAGACACCTCTGCAGACCCCTAAAGGGATAAAATGGCTGTGCTCAATGGCTGAGAGGACACAGCAGGGGGTTCGGTCGGCAGCCACTTCCGACTTCGCCGAGTTGAAGTCAGGGAAGGCTGAGGCCGATACCCCACATACACACTACAGACATCATTGCAGACCCCTGCAGGGATAAGCCGAGGCCGGCTAAAACGGTGACCGATGACGCTGTAGACGGAACAGCAGTAGCAGCAGATACGATGCAAACTGTTGAAACTGGTGGAAAAGGGGAGAGAGCAACCAAGCTCAGCCTCGTAAGGCGGAGTCACAACCCTAGTGACAGCCTCATATGTCGACTGGAGAGGGCGCATAGTCCCGGAACCAGGCATCTCTTCGCAAGACATGCAGTATCCACCACGGCAAAAAAAAACTGCACATCCCCCACGGAGGGGGTATAACTCTCACCAGACGTGGTCATGTTGGGAGGCCCCGAAACGACAGCGTTCCCCACCCCCCGTGGGTGAGGGAGGAGCTGCACATCCCCCATGGAGGGGGTATAACTCTCACCAGACATGGTCGTGTCGGGAGGCCACGAAACGACAGCGTTTCCCGACCCCCCCCCTCCCCCCGCCCCTGCGGGTGTGGGAGGAATGGCCACAAGAATGCACCAAAAGCAAGGGCAAAAGGCATTGCCCTAAAGGAACTGAACTGGACATAATAGAGGTGAGAGCAGTAGAAAAGGGGTGAACTCAACAGATACATAAAGTAGAAGAACACCCCCAACTATGAGAGAAAGGTTATTTATTGTATTTATTGGTGTTTAAGGTCACATACTTATACACAATGGCTAATCGTGACCGTGACAGTTTTACGGGTGGAGGAAGCCGGAGTACCCGGAGAGAACCACCGAGCAACGACGAGCAGCTGTCAGCTCTCCAACATCGTAACTCTGAACTCTGCACTGCAGCACAGGCAGGGTTAGATTGGCTGAAGACATGCGCACCATCGACGTGCAGTACGCCTCAGTACACAGCGTCATCGTGCACCCATGTAGGCAATCGGGGTGAAGTGTCTTGCCCAAGGACACAACGCGGTTGCCGCAGGTGGGATTCGAACTGAGGACCTCTCGGCTTGCAGCTTGCACCTCTACCAACTGAGCCACCGCGCCCCCCGAGAGAAAGGTGGCAGAAAAAAGAACCGGTGGGAACACAACAGAACCCAGACGGCCAACCTAAAAAACAGAAATTCAGCCCTCAACAGAGTGAAGAAATCCTGTCCATACAGTCCCTCATTGACACCTAACTCCAATAATAATAATAAAATTTATCAACTGAAAAATTTTAAGTCCGAACTGCACGGAACTCGAAAATCGTGCGCAACATCGGAAAATATATATAAAATTTAATGAAAAGGTGGTTGAAAATATTAACGAGAATATATAAAACACAGTCCTGTTATTATACGATCCTCAGATCCATAATTCCAGTCATAGGAAACCATTATCGACGAGTTGAATTATCACTGTTTGGTAATGCAAATGGCGGCACGTCTTTCACATGCAGCGGACAAAAAAGAATGGTTTGATGACTGCTTGCGCACTGGTTAACGGAAGTCATGGAATTGTACTAAGAGAAGAGCATCCCCTACTGGGTGTGCGCCGATGGCGCTTGACCCAGTTTTGGCTTATTTTTTCGTGGTGTTTTTACACCACTTTTCTTTCCCAAATCTCTTGGGAAAGATTAAAATAGAGAGTATTTTATCCGAGTTAGGGTCTTCCACTGTAGTGCAAGCCTGTAGTAAACAATTGTAAGGTAGGCTGATAAGAAATTAAGATGACATAAACATAACAGATATTTTATGGGTAAGATGACATAAGCACAACAAATATTTTATGGAAAAAGATGGCTAAGATGACATAAACACAACCAATATCAGTAGGATGACATAAACACAACAAATATCAGTAATGAAGATCAGCAAAAATTTTAATCCTATATCACTAAAGGGCTGAAAGACTAAATCATTATTAGGCCTGGGAATTTTTTTTTTTTTCCTGTTCGCTTTCTGGTTTTTGTGGCAAAACAGAACCGCAAGACCCAGCAAAAACTGGCCAAATGGTTTTACTGTTTTGCGCATAAACTCATCAAACTATCTTATAGGAAAGGAAATGGACTAGTGACCCAAATGGACTCTTGTCACTTAATCCATCTGACAAAGTAACAATTATGTCGTGTTCATGCACTCATGATCCACCAAACGAGTCAATAAAGGAAAAAATGTGACAATGAGAACAAAACATAGATTAGATGAACTGGATTCATTTGTTACCCCAATTTACATTTTTTTAACTCAATAGGCTTAGAAACTGATCCCCTAGAACCCCCAAGAATGATCAAAGGGAAGTTAGACTGAACCCAAAGGAGATACTAACAGACAGGGCTTTTTATGATGAGTGGTCTTCTACAAACTATTGCAAACTTTCTCCAAGTATAGAAGCCTGAAGTGTGATTTACTATAAGTTCTAACACAAAGAAAAACTGAAGCGAAAACAAATTTTTTTTCCTGAAACCGAATCGAATCAGAAAAATCAAAATGTCCCAGCTCTAATTATTACTGAACCTCCCAATGAATATAAAATAGATTTGCCTACTTGCTGTAAACTATATTCTTAACTCTCTGCGTACTGATGTCAAAATATCAAAAACATTTTCCAATAATGCAACTGGCAATTTAACCAAACCAATAGGGCTCCTTGAATAACACATTTTCGATTCAAATCGAATCAGATTTATTATTCAAAATCAAATCAGACTTTAAAACGAATCAGGGTTGTCTAGAAAGTGTCAGAGTGGGGGAAGGGGAGTGCTGTAAGCCTGATTTGTTGTGACTGTGATGGCTCAAGTCCCGACTGATAAAATATTCCAACTACATCATCATGGCATGCCTTCCTTGAAGGCATGCCGTGATGCTGTAGCTGGAATATTACCCAGTAAGGGTTACAGTTCAAAAACAGAAACGAGTGTGTGAACTGCCCGTATTATGTACTACACAGGACTAGCCGCTAGCAACAGATCATAGTCGAGATTGCTTGGAAACTTTTAATTCGCTTCCAACAGTAGTAGTGACTGGTTAGATTGGAATTAGCATGGGTGGCGGCATGGATGCAGATGCTATATTTATGTTAATATAGCAGAAATTACACTCAGTCTTCACTTTCAGCATTATTTATGGACAATTTCCATCTGAACTATGAGACAACGAATATGACTGATGTCACATTATATTCCACGAAAGGATTCAAAGGGAAATGAATTGGGAAGCCGATTTTGAATCCAACCGAATACCAACTTCATATTCAAAATCAAATCGAATCTCAAAGCTTTGCAGGGCCCTACAATCCAATCTTGTTGAGTTTTGTCCAGGCCTTTATATTACCCCAAATTCAAGCCAGTAAAGGGTGTCCCCAAATTAGAAGATGGCTACCAACAGCTTGTTGTAACATTCTAAAATGAAGATATTTGTTGAGAAATACTTTTGCACCATGCAAAATAGGTATATCTATTATATTTCATTTGTGATTAATCATGAAGTTTCTCATATTTGGGGAACATTTTTTACTTGAATCCGGTGTCCCCAAATTAGACCAATCTAAAGCCCTGGCTCTGTCCAAACAAAACTGAATTGGTTAACTTCGAAGTTGCATTAAGGAAAATATTTTCTATTTGAAATTTTGCCATTTCAATATAAGTGTGTAGAGGGTTAAGATACAATTCAGAAGCTCAGAGTTGAAACGATTAAAATGTATTCTGTATTATTCAAGGTAAAGGTAGTCATGATTGGGGTAGAGCTGCTCGGTATTCAAATTTCAATACCAGTATTGGTATTGAAACAAACACTGCAATGTACCGGTATATAGTCAGTGATACTGATGATTACATTCAGATTCCTGAACTAATTCACAAATAAATATAATTCATGTGCTCTGCAGTTGAACAAATTCAGTTGGAAAAATTAACTGAACTACTGTTTTCATACAAGATCTTTTAACATGGTTCTCGTAAGTACCATATTTAAATATCTTGCACGAAAATACAAAATAAATATGTTCATACATGATGCACAATGAATACAAATAACAAATTCTGTTGTATCATCAGAGGCTTTGTTAAATGATGTTTCATTGGTAACTCTAATGAGTGATTGACAGCAATTCATGACAATAGTTGTAAATTTGGGTGGAGTTTGGACTACAAGGAATCATTCTGTTCTGTGATTGACCGGTACTATACAACAGCAGTTGCAAGACAGGGGGAGGAGTTTGCATTAGGAACGGTTTCTTTCCATGTTTGACAGACACCCAAAAAATCAATGAGCTCATTCACATGAGGGTTCATAAGCTAGGTTTTCGAGACATAAATTGGAAATCTTTAGTAATGCAATCATTTATTTTGCAAGTATCGTCTGCTTCCCGCATTGGGTAAAGGGTTAAGAATGACCATTTCCAGCTGTTGATACAGTATAATGGTCATGCAAGTGAACAAGTATGTCTGCTCATAACTTGCATGCTTTACTTGGGCACATATAATTGGTGTGAGTCACTGTGACAATGTTTGCCTGTTTTGTTAACCGATATAATACAGTAGTCGAGATGAGCTGTTTTCAAATTTCATGTCGGTTCTGGTTTCGGTTTCACTGAAAGTGTCGGGTTTTCATTGTACAAACATAACAATACATTGCATTTGCATATAGGAAGATAGATGTATTTGGCACCAGTCATTGTCACAGGGACTCCCTTTCCAAGGCAATGCACCTGTGTAATATACTGGTACTCTGATTTCCCAACCATAATGTATTTGCATAAATTATCTCAAGAGTTTCAAGTTTGAGAAAATGATTTTTGCCTCGGGTCTCTTGCAAAATTAACCCTCCCCCTCCCCCCCGCCAAAAAAAAAATAAAACAAAACAAACAAAAACAATCTGTTTTTAGGGTAACCCGACAGACTTCAAAAAATTATGCCGACCATAAAGATTCTATCAAGTAAAAGTCGCTCATATAGGTTATTGTAACCCTAAATTTCTATCCAACTTCAACTGTGATTTTAATGCTGGCTTTGGAGTTCAAGCTTTCAAAATTATGTGTAGAAATAAATATACTTGTCATTATAAATGCGGAACAAGTGACAAGTTCCAGTTCTGCAAAGGAAATCACATTTGATAAACAGGTAATTGTTTAAAACATGATGCATAAGAAGTAATTCTGTCACCTATTTTTGGGGTAAATGTCATGCTCGAACGCAATACCAATTTCTGCCGCTATGAAAAAGAGGGCATTGCAACTCTGAAGTTTGAAAACAAGGTTAACTTTAGGTTGTTTCTCTCTTTATTCTGAGAAGTGAAGACCTGATTAGAGTTTTTCAACATTGAAGTTGAAAACCACGCCGACAGGTTTTCTGTAATTGTTTCAGTTTTGGTTTTGATAACAAAACCAAAACCGATCCAAATTTTCGGTTAACCGTCCAACTCAAAACAGTAGTTCAAAAGTAATGATTAATCGATTAATTACTTTTTTGATCGATTAAGATGTTGGTCATTGGTTATTCAATTAATCAGTTAACCGTTTCAGTGCTAATCAGTTCTCTCCTTAATACAACCATGCTTGGTGTATGTACTCAATAAAGTTACCAATGACAGAGTATTTATAAAATAATTTTGCTACCGATTCAATGAAGAAAGTTCTTTACTAAAAACAAAATGCCTGCCAAATCCTATCTTTGTTTATTATTTTTACTTGTTGTTTTTTATTATGCCATAATAAATATTCTCTAAAATTTCAATATATCCTATTATTTCACCCTACAAAATTATAAGCTGACTCATTAGCTGATTGTTTGATGAATGTATATTATCACTATTGGATGCATGTCCAAAGATTTGCAACCGATTCTCTCACTAACAGCCTTTACTCCAAGTGAAATTTGGCTGTTCATGGATAGAAATCCTTGTGATCGCCCATTCGATATCTGTTCTGAAACCACACAGTTTATCAAAGTCAGAATTATACACTTTTAAAGTGGTGAATTTATTTTGTGTCTTCAGTCATGTGACATAGTCAAAATGAAAGTGTCAATGACACTGTAGCTTAACTTGTGTGTTGTGTTTGATGAAAAAGATAATGTTCAATGTTTATGAAAGGATTATGAAATAAGACAAGAATTGTGATAATTGGGAATATGTTCATATCTGTTCCCTGTATGCTATGTATTAGATAAAAATAATATGAGGTGTACACTGTACTAAAGAGCTGAGGGGTTTGTTAATATGACCTCACAGTTAATATATGTGGTCCCCACAGTTAATGTATATCAACGAAAGTTACCAAGTTACAGTGAAATTATTCCAAAACGAGTCATTCTATCAAGTTACATTGAAATCCCTTCATAAATATGGCCTGTAGACTGTGCTAAATGTTTTCGGGCTTCGGGCCCCTGTAGCCGTCAGTTTCCCAATTGCGTCCAAAGGGGACGTTCTCCTCTAGACATCATATGAAGTCAACCTACCAAGCTACAATGAAATCCCATCATAAATATGACCTGTAGACTGTGCTAAAGGTTTTTGGGCTTTGGGCTCAGGCAGCCATCATGGCTGAATGATCACAACCAAAAGGGGACATTCTCATCTGGGCATCATCTGGAGTGATCCCACAAAGTTACAATGAAATCCCTTCATAAATATGACCTGTAGACTGTGCTCAAGGTTTTCGGGCTTCGGGCCCCTGAAGCTGTCACAGTTGACCCATCGTGACCAAAAGGGGATGTCATCATCTAGGCATTATATGGAGTCAAACTAACAGATTACAATGAAATCCTTCCATAAATATGACCTATAGACTATGCTAAAGGTTTTGGGCTCAGACAGCCATCAAGGCTGAATGATAACGACCAAAAGGGGACGTTCTCATCTAGACATTATTTGGAGTCATCCTACCAAGGTACAATGAAATCCCTTCATAAATATCACCTGTAGACTGTGCTAAAGGTTTTCAGGCTTCAGGCCCCTGTAGCTGTCACAGTTGCCTAATGGTGTCCAAAAGGGGCTGTTCTCAGCTAGACATTATATGAAGTCAACCTACCAAGTTACAATGAAATCCCTTCATAAATATGAACTGAAGACTGTGCTAAAGGTTTTCAGGCTTTGGGTTCAGGCAGCCATCATGGTTGAATGATCGCAACCAAAAGGGGACATTCTCATCTGGGCATCATCTGGAGTGATCCTACGAAGTTACAATGAAATCCCTTCATAAATATGACCTGTAGACTGTGCTCAAGTTTTTTGGGCTTTGGGCACCTGTAGCCATCACAGTTGACCAATCATGACCAAAAGGGGATGTCATCATCTAGGCATTATATGGAGTCAACCTAACAAGTTACAATGAAATCCTTCCATAAATATGACCTATAGACTGTGATAAAGGTTTTTGGGCTCGGGCAGCCATCAAGGCTAAATGATCGCGACCAAAAGAGGACGTTCTCATCTAGACATTATTTGGAGTCATCCTACCAAGCTACAATGAAATCCCTTCATAATTATGACCTGTAGACTGTTCTAAAGGTTTTCGGGCTTCGGGCCCCTGTAGCCGTCACAGTGCCCAATCGTGTCCAAAAGGGGACGTTCTCATCTAGACATTATATGAAGTCAACCTACCAAGTTACAATGAAATCCCTTCATAAATATGACCTGTAGACTGTGCTAAAGGTTTTCGGGCTTGGGCAACCATCATGGTTGAATGATCGCAACCAAAGGGGACAATCTCATCTGGAGTGATCCTACGAAGTTACAATGAAATCCCTTCTTAAATATGACCTGTAGACTGTGCTAAAGGTTTTGGGCCCCTGTAGCCATCACAGTTGCCCAATCACGTCCAAAAGGGGACTTTCTCATCTAGACATTATATGAAGTCAACCCACCAAGCTACAATGAAATTTCTCAATAAATATGACCTGTAGACTGTGCTAAAGGTTTTCGGGTTTTGGGCTCGGGCAGTCATCACAGTTGGCAGATCACACCCAAATGGGGAAATTCTCATCTAGACATCATAAGGAGTCATCCTACCAAGTTACAATGAAATCCCTCCATATTAAACAAGACCTGCAGACTGTGCTAAAAGTTTTCGGGTTTCAGGCTTGGGCAGCCATCACGGTTGACAGATCATGCCCAAAAGGGGATGTTCTCATCTAGGCTTTATACAGAGGCATCCTACCAAGTTACAATGAAATCCCTTCATAAGTACGACCTGTAGACTGTGCTAATGGTTTTCGGCTTGGGAAACCATACTGGTTGACCGATTGCAACCAAAAGGGGACGTTCTCATCTAGACATGACCCAAAACCTGCATATGAAATTTTGTGACGATCAGACAAGAACTGCGGGTGTAGCCCGTGTTAAAGGAAAATGTGAACAGACTCACAGACTAACAGACTCACAGATTTCCGCACGCGTGATGGCAATAGCTTATCTTGACTTTGTCAAGTTAAGCTAAAAATCATATGCTGTCCTGAACTCTATAAAAATTCTACAATTTAAAATCATTTCCAGACGTGAACCAGATGGGTTCTACAATAATATTTCCATATTTTTTTCAGAATTTAGGCACTCAGCCATCAGCATTACAGTGTTAACCCTTTACCCAACAAATGTGCAATATCCCTTGCATAATATGCAAATTCAGCTGCTGAAAAAATATTATTTTTCAAAAAATATCAACAATACCATATCTTATGACCCCCTCCCTGGAACGACCTCATCAAGCTCGTTCCAATGAGGGGTCACATGATATGTTTTGGTTGGAATTTTTTTTTAAATTTAAAAAAATGATATTTAAAATAATAAATTTTGATATCGTCTGCATTGGGTAGATGGACCAGTGGAAATTAACATACAGCACTGAGTATAAATCAATTCAGTCCGAGACAGTGGCTGTTACTTTGTTTCCAAACTGCAAAATGTGATCCCATACATGTATTTAAGATTAGATACTTTTTTTTTTAAACACACTGGATGTGACATATCACTGGTATGTCCCAACCAATGTTGTTGTTTTTTTAAAATTCCATGTCTTTTTTATCCCAAGATGATAGAGGGTGTAAAGAGAGCTGGAATACAGTAATGATGAGTAACAGTAAAGACTTCCTCAAAATCTGAATTAGATGGACCAGTTTTTCTTTTCTTTCTTTCTTTCTTTCTTTCTTTCTTTATTGGGGTTTAATGACACTTTCAACAGCCAGAGTCACCTTGTGTTGGACAGTTTTACAGATGGAGGAAGCTGGAGTACCCGGAAAGAACCAGTGAACAGTGTTGAGCAACTCACATACTGTTAGACCCTGCACTATACTAACTCCACACAAGCAGAGTTAGGATTGGTTGAAGACAAGTGCAGAATCGATATGCAGTATGTCTTAATACACTGCACCACCATGCCCCAACATGGGCAATCAGGATTAAGTGACTTGCCCAACACAATGTAGTTACCCCTGGTGGGGATCAAACCATGGACATTTGGTTTGAAGTCCAATGCTGAAACCATTGAGTCACTGCACCCCCAGATGGACCAGTAAATTCTCTTCATGTTTTTCATTGGTTTGTCACTGGCATCTCTGTTCAATGGTTTCAGTGACACCATCAAGTACAATCTATAGATCTGCTCCTGCTAGAGGTTCAACAAATTATGATATGGCACCAAATCTTTGACGGATGGCAAAAAGGAAACAAATTCCTAGTCCATAAAGGACAATAACTCTGACAAAAATGCTCTGAAAACAACCTGCAGTGAACATAGGACTGCACATCACTGAGATACTCATGGAAACCAAATATGATGTCATTCCACCAAATATTTTAAATGTTATTGAGTTTAAAATCTTGGTGGTCACATAAACCAATTGACAAAACAATTATTCATAAACAAAATCTTGCTAAACTAAGGCATCCCTTGCTGGTTGCATGGCATCTTTGAAAAAAATACTCAAGTTTCAAATCAGACTTACCAAACTACTGACTTACCAAACAACTGACCGACCAACATTGTCAGATATACTACTTGCTGCAGCTAAAAAATGAGGTTTAGTAGCTATTTCTTTTGACTTATGGGTGCCAAGTCTATAAAATAAGAGTGATTCGAAGTAAAACAAAAATAAAATTAAAGAACTTGGTGTAGTTTATCAAAAGATGAGGCCATCACTGACATTCTTTGGAATTCGGTCAATACAATTCATCATGTCATAAACAATATTAAAACACAACACAGAGGCAGCACATTTCTGCTTTTTCCAAGTTTTTCCTGAAAATCCTACTAGTATTTGGCAGCATTGCTATTCTTTATAATTAAACAGACAATGCCAAGAAAAGTCAACCGTCAATATCACTTAAGAGTACCCAAGATAACAGTTTGCAAAGTATTTATGCAACAAGATTTAGAAAAAAATTATAACTGAGCATAGAAGAAACCTTAACTCTTTACCTAACATAGCAAGAAGATGATACTTGTCAAAAAACTGTTGGAACTACTGAATATTTTCATTTTTTGCCTCAAAAGATAGCTTATGACCCCTCATTGGAATGAGCTCAACCAGTTAGTGTCAATGTGGGGTCATAAGCTATGTTTTAACTCGTAGAATTCTAATTTATTTTGGGTCATCAAAATTTGTTGACATGTCTCTGTCTTGTTACAATTTATGGGAGACTGCCAAGGGGCACTCTCCTATAAATTGTAGCAAGACGCAAACCCATACAGACTAAGTAATTTCACTTTTAAGATAACACAAAATACGTTTTGGGCAAGTACAAGCACATGAGAAAATGCCCATGAAACACACTTATTTTGTGCATAAATCATGCAACCTCTCCGTATAAGTACAAAAAACAAGAAACATTCTGCGAACAAAGTTGAATCTCTCTCACTCAAAGGAGGTGAATGCCACATCTCAAAGCATTGTGACTTGTGATTTACAAGGAATTAGTTTAAAATAAGTTCCAATATAATGGACAGGGTTCCAAGCTATGGGGATTAATATCTTCCTTCAAAAATACTTGAAAAGCCCCATTCCCCCCTCCCCCCCCCCCCCACACACACACACCCAAAAAGATCAGCTTCTTTGAATGGATCGTCCCGGTATGAAACTCAACTTGGGACAAACGCAGGTGATTCTGATCGGAACTGCCCCGGCCTATCTCCAAGTACTGTCAGTGGGGGTTCTCGAAAGTTCCTTTTAAAGAATTTCAAGCTTATTCGACAAGGGCGGTGGTGGCTACACTTTAGGGGTTAATATCTCCATTCGAAAGAATTTGAGAAAAAGTACTCCACCCCTCCACACAAGATAAACAAAGCAGAATACTTGAATATAGGCTACAGCCATTTTGCGACTTGGGGTAAAATATTCATGCAGACATCATTATCTAATATAATCGAGGGTGGATGTATCAAAACCCCAAAAATGCTGATAGGATCACCGATCCAATGTCGATTTGTGACAGCACAAAAGTGGGTTTAATCATTATCAACTTATCGTCCAGAAACCAATTGTTTACAATTTACTATGTGAAGGGTCACTGTAACCTTGACCTTTAACCTAGTGATTCCGAAATAAATAGGGCTCTTTCTTGCACCAATGTCAACCTACCTATGAAGTTTCATGAACGTAGGTGGAACCATTGTCAAATTATCATCTGGAAACCAATTGTTTACAATTTATTATGTTCTAGGTCACTGTGACCTTGGCCTTTGACCTGGTGAGTCCAAGATAAATAGCGGTCTTCCACTCACCTAGGCCAACCTAGCTATGAAGTTTCATGAATGTGGGTCAAATCATTATCAAGTTATCATCCGAAAACCAATTGTTTATGATTTACTATGTTGAAGGTCACTGTGACCTTGACTTTTCACTTAGCAAGTCCAAAATAAATAGGGTTCTTCCTCTCACTGATGCCAACCTACCTATGAAGTTTCATGACCGTGGGTCAAAACATTATCAAGTTATCATCCGAAAACCAATTGTTTATGATTTACTATGTAGAAGGTCACTGTGACCTTGACCTTTCAGTAGCGAGTCCAAAATAAATAGGGTTCTTCCTCTCACTGATGCCAACCTAACTATGAAGTTTCATGAACATGGGTCAAGCCATTATCAAGTTATCAATTGTTTTGATTTACTATGTTCAGGGTCACTGTGACCTTGACCCTTAACCCAGTGAGTCCAAAATAAATAGGGTTCTTCCTCTCACAAAGGCCAAACTACATATGAAGTTTCATTAATGTGGTTTGAACCGCAGTCAAGTTATCAGCCGGAAACCAATTGTTTACAATTTACTATGTTCAAGGTCACTGTGACCTTGACCTTTGACCATGCAAGTCCACAATTAATAGGGTTCTTCCTCTCACCGATACCAACCTACCTATGAAGTTTCATGAACATGGGTTGAACCATTATCAAGTTATCATCTGGAAACCAATTGTTTATGCCCGATAACCCCCCCCCCCCCCCAACACACACACACCATGCCCCACCTCCCTGGGCCCGTCCGCCCGCCATTCATCAAACTGTAAGACGAGTTTGACTTCGTCACAACTCGAGTAAAAATGGTTTTAAAAAGTACTTAAAGTTAAAATTAAAAATGTTGTTACCAAACTTTGGATATATATTTCATATACCCCATATAACCAGATAGTGTTCATTTGAGGACTCTTACCCTTTTACTTTGCCTGCGGCCACTTGCAGTCTCATTTTCTACCAGCGGTATTATTTTAGTACAACCTATATCATTGTTTTCTACCTACAGTCTTATTTTAATGCGACGCGATATCAATGTCACCTGCAAAAAAAAAAGTGGGCTGGACTTTCTAGTCGGATTGTTTGCATTTCACTGTTGCTAAAACACTTTAGCAGAAGGCATTAAAGTATATATATGTATTACAGATTGAATTTCTTGTATAGTTTAAAACAATGCACAGAAATGAAAATAAAGCAAAACCAAATAAAGGAGAATTGCAAATATTCGTTTCAGATTTTTGCAGAGGTCAATTTTTCATCAACTCAATTCAATCTTCCTCATAGATGTGATACACCATGAACTGTTTCAAAAATCATCCCAGATATAACGCGCACATGCATGGTAAATGAAGCATATCCACAGAATATTACACCTTTAGGCTGGAGTACGTGCTCTTCATATTAAAGCCCAAATATAGGCTTCTAGCCCTGTACTAGTTAAAGGCAAGAATTGAAATAAAAATAAAATTTGAACATCAATTTATGTGAATCCTGCTGGACTTAAATGGCTGTTATGTTGGGTAACGGGTTAAATTTGAAAAAAAAAGTTAACCATCTCATACTTGATACAACCAACAGTTTCAATATTATGTTTCAAAATATCTTTTTTCAAACATCTTTCATCTTTTTATTGAAACTTGATTCTCATGATCCACTGAAAAGTCATATACTTTAGTATTCAAAAGAAAAAATACAAAAAATGACTCACAATCAAACTATAATTTGCGAAATGTTTACTTGTTTGTTCACTCAGTCCTCTTAGATCCTCGATCGAAAAATGTCCTCTTGTATCACCCAACTCAGTAACAAGTTTGGACCAGCACCAAACTCAGTTTACATGCCAATTTTTATTTGAAAATTAAGATTTAAAAACTACTGAGCAATTTTCATTAAATGCTATGCATTTTTTTCAATAAGTATAAAATTTAGTATGCAAATTTCAAAAATTTAAATATTCTCTGGTCACTTGTAGTAATGTCCGGTGGTAAAATGTCCACCTAGGGAAATGTCCAAATGGGAAAATGTCCATACACTGGTAGTACTATACTACAGTTCTCCAGTTTCCATGGTTCTCAGGAAGATGGGGGAGTGGGGTATACGAATGGATGGTATTTGGTGTATGAAAAAAATGTGCATTTAACAAGAATATTTTAATGACCAATATGCACTTGAGCAGAGTTCACTTAATTTGAACTAGAGGTACTGTGAGCAAACTCACAAAGTGATACCCCCCGCGCCTGAAATGTATAAGTTAGATTATCTCCCCTTGAAAATGTCAGAACGGAATTATATTACTTCATGCACATCTTCATATGGAGTTCTTCCATTGTGTAGTTTCATGAAAATTCTTCAAACGGTTTAGGAGGAGTTGTGCTTACAAGGATGGACAGACGGACAGACGGATGGACAGGGTGATTCCTATATACCCCCCCCCCCCCAAACTTTGTTTGCAGGGGGTATAAAAACATGTTTTTCTTATTACAACAAACATCTTATAACTGGTTCATGCCAATAATAAGAGATCCAAAACAGTTTTTCAAAATGGAAATTAAATTTTACAAGAACTGTACTTTCATTTACTAGACACAGGAAACAGAAAATCAATGTAAAATACCTGTAAATGTAAAAGTTATTACAAGAGCACTCCTGAAAGATAAATTTTTGATCCACGATATTAAACTGGTTTATGACTGGAATGAAAATAATAATAAGGGCAGCGTAATGTAAATTTTATGCATCAAGAGTATCTTTTGAGTCCATAAATTTTGATAGAATTAACACTCATTCATACAAAGATTTAAGGCTTTTAACCCTTAAGGGCCTAGAGATTTTTACATATTTCTGATACACCTTGACAGTCTACATCCTGTGACATCGCTGCTGTTTTTGGCAAGTCTTGTATGCCTGTAAAACAACTACCAAAGTGCTTAGAATGTAACTTGTGAGTTAACCCAAAGACTGCATATAGGGGAACCTGTTCTTTTGTAAAAAAAAAGTAATTAAAGTCAGAATTAGGCCCTTAATGGTTAAAGAAAAAAAGTCATAATTTTTATCAGTTTATCTTTTATCAGAAAAACTCAGCTTCTGAAAAGGGTATTTTGAGCTTGTTCCTGTATAGAGTCGTGATCTTGTCGAAATTCTCTATTTGCTTTCTTCTTCACACCACTACAGAATCTTATCTGTTAAAAAGGAGGTGCAAGAATATTGAATCTGTGATGCTATTTCAATTGCTTTTCTTGATGCAGTCTTGTTTTTGAAGAGCCTGAATTGGGAAATCTCAACCTTCAGTGGAAAATTTGTCAGATCGGAATGAAGCTTCTGTTATGGAGCAGACCTAATTATCATTTTGCAAGATTTTCTCACATTCTTCAGCTTTTTTAATCCCGTATTCTATACT
This sequence comes from Pictodentalium vernedei, assembly GCA_031216915.1. Classification (NCBI taxonomy): domain Eukaryota; kingdom Metazoa; phylum Mollusca; class Scaphopoda; order Dentaliida; family Dentaliidae; genus Pictodentalium; species Pictodentalium vernedei. The sequence goes on along the minus strand of CM062296.1, from coordinate 617,786,307 downwards.
CTAAAATTACAACAAGAATTTGGTGTATCTTTTTTCACTGATGAAATGCAAGTACAGTAAAAGGAAAGCAGAGTACAGTGCAACCCTGTTAATTGAATAGCTACTTTTCCAGTGAGAATGATTCAATTTCCCAGAGCATTCAATTACATGCCATAGGAATTTGGTCACTTTCCTGTATTTTAGAGGTAAACTGAACCGTTATTCTATTTTACCTTGTTTGACAGAGCTCTTGGAGCTCAGGCAATTTATTTACTCATTCATGGGTAGAGAGCTCTGTAAAACAATGTATAATAGATTAAATGCCTGTATTGGATGACCTGAGGCCAAACAGATCTATAAATAATGAGAATTTGGCGAATGTCAGGTTAATTTCTTGGCATATTTCAAGATTTTTTATTCAATTAACAGGAGTTTATACCCTAGGTTCAATTAACATGCCAAATTTGAGCTGAAGGTCTGGTAAATAGTTCTGTGTTTGGAAGTTATATTGAATTAACAGGGATATTCAAATAAGAGATATCCAATCAATATTTTTAAGAAGGCTCCACTGTTCCAGGAATATTCATTTAATCAAAATAAATTTTTTTCCATATTCTGTTTATAAATAGAGAACTGATTCTATTATATCATGATTGATAGAGCTCTTAGAACTCAGTTAACACTGTGAATAACTAACCCTAACCCCAAAATTTAACCACCGTAACCAGCCAGTACTATTTACAAAAATCACCAAATTTTTGCCTCCAAAACATAGCTTATGACCCCCCCCCCCACCACTCACTGGAACAAATTTGTTGAGCTCATTTAAAAGAGAGGTCACATTAGCTATGTGTTTTGGGCAAACAATAAATTTTTTAAATTTTTCATGAATGTTTTGTTTTCCAAGTGTCTTCTGCTATTCATGTATAGCATGTAGTGATGGTGTCACCAGGCAGTGTCGTCATTATATGGCTGCTAATAAAAACTTCAGTTATTGCGTGGGTAAGCAAAAAGTTAATGGGCGAACGAATGGGCGGACAGACGGACAGTCCCATAACATGATATGGCCTGCTCAGATGGGACCTAAATTTGAACTTGCCCTCAATACTTGTTCAGAAAATTGCCAATACCATGTTTGGATACAAGCTGTTCATAATTACTAAAGTTCTTGTGTGGATAAGGCAAAAATATAATTTTCTAAGTCAAAAAAGAGGCATAAGTCAGTAAAAATTTGTTGGACCAACCCAAATTCAAACACTGACGTCAATATTGTTAAGATAATTGCTCACACCAAGTTTGGTTACAGTCAGTTTATAATTACTGAAGTCATCATACAGACAAACAAAAAGTCAATGGACAGATGGATGGACATTCCCATAACCTAACACAGTCCGCCCAGATGGGACCAAAGTTCGAACTTGACCTCAATAATGTTGAGATAATCACTTACACCAACTATAATTTTCTAAGTCAAACAAGATGGCTGCCATATTGAAAGGAACTTTCCTCTTGTCACCACTAACCCACCACAAAAAAATCAGTCCCATGGTGCATTTCATTTTCAAGTTACTGAACAGACAAGTAAAATTACATAAAATCCAAGATATTGATTATCGAAAGGAACCTTCCTCTAGTCACTACTGATCCACCACCAAAACATACGACCCATGGTGCATTTCATTTTCAAATTATTACGTGGACAAGTAAAAGCTAACAAACAGACAGATAGACAAAGCCTGCCATATCATAATACAGTCTGTACAAGAGAGTGGCTGTATAAAAATTGGCACTTTGAAATTTTGATATTTCGACATCAGTATGCAGAGGGTAAATCAACTACAATTGTTCAGCACTGCAATACTAATGGTATTTAGAAGATATTGTGTACTGTATTCTTCATAACTAAACTGGTTAAGTGCTAGAAGCCACTCACTATCAGGGCTTCCAGAAAAATGAGGGTACCAGAGCGAAAGTCGACATTCATATTCAGTAAAATGCAAATAATATTTTGTTAATATAAATTTGTTTCATTACAAATTATTGGAGAGTGCCAGAGGGCACTCTCCAATAATTTGTAACAAAGCAAATTTTGCATGACAAGTTCAGACCACCAAAAATAATCTAGCCCTCAACCAGTTAATTGATCCTTGCAGAGAGGATTCAAGAAAACAAGAATCAAAATTCTCCCAAAGAAATTCCTTAGTACATGGTGATGTGAGAAGAATATGAAACTAATCTTCTCTAAATATTGATAATATATGTAATTCTGTAAATGATCCGTAAAGAAGCATGTTTAATTAAGCATCAAAGAGCAACATGGAGGTGCCTTAAACATATTTTCTACCACAGAAATACTAATAGACATCGTAAGGTTATGTATAAGAACATGCAAGATGTGTCAAAACTGTTTACAAATGATTCTGCAGCATCAATGAAAACCCTATTTCGAGTTGAGAGCTGTACATTGAGAGAGGTAAATACCTCAACAGCATTCACCACTATTCCAAATATTATCAGCTGTATACATAACTAGCATACTGCTACAATTTACGATGAATTATTTCCTCTACAATAAGCTTACAAATTACAAAGTACAAGGAACACACCTGTTGCGGAATCTTAAGCTTCCATTAGGATTTCTTTAAGATAGATCAGCTGTGTCCTTAAAGTATAATCAATAACTGTTCCTGCTGTTACATTAATTTAGCATGGTCACTTGAAAACAAATGTGCCATATTATGGAAGAAATTCAGTTGGCATACCATATTATTTCTGATAATTTTGAAAATCAATGAATACATTTAATCCCAAACTTCTCACCACATCAAAATAGAATTTGTTTCTTGTAGTTCAAGGTAATTTTTGATATATACGGAGTCAAAAAATAGGCTGATGAAATTGTCAGATGTGTACCCATTCACGCAACTAGTTGAAAGCTGTATGAAAGAGGGCCACCCCGGATGCCAACATTGTCCACAACATACATGGTATGGGTACATATAGAAATGGATTGGAGGAGTGCCTAATTTGATGGATAAAGGGTTAATATCTCCAGATCAAATTATTAGATTTACATAAAAAACTATACAGCACAGCACATCAGTAACCTGAATACATATATAAAGTAACCTGATAATCGGATTAATATTTTTTGAGTTATCGCAATCCAAAGAAATGGATTGGAGGAGTTCTCAATTTGAAGGATAAAGGGTTAATATCACAGAATCAAATTATCAGAATTACACCAAAAACTATACAGCTCGGAAGATCAGTAACCTGAAGATATATATAAAGTAACATAACAACTGGATTGATATTTTTTGAGTTTTCTCATGCCAAAGGGATTGGAAGAATTCTCAATTTGAAGGATAAAGAGTTAATATCTCTGGATCAAATTATCAGATTTACACCAAAAACTATACAGCTCGGCACATCAGTAACCTGAACACAAATATAAAGTAACTTGACAATCCAAGCAATATTTTTCAAGTTATCGAATGCCAAAGAAATGGATACTGATGCCGGATGGACGGATGGGCGGATGAACACACAGATGGACAGACAAAGGATGGACGAATGACAGATGGCCACCCCAGATGCCGGCATTATGTGTACCATACATAGTATGGGTACACATAAAAAAGAAAGTATAATAGACTTTGAGGAGCAATTTATTTAGTATTATCGACTTTAATCCCAAACATATTATTGTAAATTCATATTTTGAGTCTAGCTGTATGAATTTGCATAATTTCATGTTCTTACTGTTGCCAGTGTCATGTCAGGACGTCGCAATTCAGACACGGGGTGAAATGAAAAGTTCACACATGCAGTCAGTAGCGTGTATGTCCACCGTCACCTTTTGGATGGAAAGACATCGATGGCGCATGGACCTGATAAGTCTCTGGTTGTCACCCTGTGGTATTGTGTTCAACTCCTGCCTTAGAACATTACGTAAATCGCCTAATGTCTGAAGATCATGAATTCATACCGGACAGTCCAATTGATTCCAAAGATGTTCGATTGGCAACAAATCTGGCAAAAGTGAGGGCCAGGAAAGAAGTCTGATGCTCTGCTCCTCAAGAAAGTCATGACAGATACACTCCATGTGACATCGGGCATTGTCTTGCTGGAATAACAGCAATCAGACATTAGCGTTGAACAATGGGAGAACAACGGCATCAAGAATTTTGTCCCTTTTTCGCTGTCCATTCAGATTACCATCGATGAAGATCAACTGCGTTCGATGGTGCAAGGAAATTCCTGTCCAAACCATTACACTACCCCTGCCAAAATGGTTGGATTCCCACATGCAAGCATCAGAAAACCATTCTTCTCATCGGCGATACACTCTTGCCCTACCATTAGCATGCTGTAGACAAAATCGTGATTCAGCACTAAAAAGAACTGTGCTCCAACGCTGCTGAGTCCAGCGAACATGCTGGAGTACCCATTCCATTCTGACGTACGATGATGTTAGGTAAGGATTGGTCCGTGGTATGGGTGCCAACTTCGGATGCCGTGTTCAGCGAGTCTGTTGCAGAAGTTAATGCACTGATTCTATTGTTAGTTCTACCAGGAGTAATTGCTGCTGTCCTCATCACCGGAAGAAAGCGATCCTGCAAGTTAGATGTCCTGTTGTGTTGGTCTTGTGCAGGGGTCATAACCCTTGGTTGACCTGAATGCGGTCGGTCGGCAGTAGATCCAGTGGTTCTATACCTTCCAATGAGATGGTAAATAGTGGCCACAGTGACTCCAAACTCAGCAGCGAGCTCATCTGGAGGTATCGCAGCCTCATGCATACCAATGGAAAGCAACCTCTGATTTTCGGTTAACCTTGGCATTTTTTAAAATGTCGGAACACAAAAACTAGCATGTTTTCTCAATAACCCAGGCTCTCTAGCACAACATAACACAAAAAAAATCGTCGGTCACCCATTCAATTTGACATTCTCGGGTAGCACATGCTATTTTGAAATCCGCAGCAAAATTGTATACAATTGGGTGGACAACAAAAACATGTAATTAAACTCTTTGCACGGCTTCTTGTCCACAAACATGCATCTTTAGAACTATTATATTTCACCCTTTATGCTATTTTTTCACATTAGTTTCCATTGTACTTTCTTTTTTGACTCAGTATAGATGGTTGTCTCACAACTGTGTCCCATGCATTGTGTATGGATGGAAGGCTGAAGAGGCAGATTCTCCCATACCAATGGATTTGTAAGAAATGTTTAGTTTTAGTCTGTTTTTTTTATTTAGATGCTGATAATCTGTAAAATGCAAAGTGATTACTCCTTTTAGAAAAAAATCATTTAACCCACCATCACAATGATGTTAAAATACTTAAATTTCAAGTTGAAAATTGTTCCCATGATGCAACTAGGAATCTAACCAATCTTGTTTGACAGTGCTCAATAAGCTCTGTCAAACAAGACTGAATTGCTTAAAACTCTTGCTACATTATGAGAAAAATTTGCCACCTTGAATTTAGGAACATCGACATAAGAGTGGGGAGAGTTAAGTTAAGAGGAAGAAACCCCCTATTACAAAAGCGGAGATCAAGACAACAAAATTTCTTCTGGAGTTTAGCAATGCAAATAACATTGTTGTGTGCCTCTTATGGCATGCTGCCATGCTTGCATCACTAGTTGCTGTTTGAAATTTTATGTTAATCCAGTAACTAAAAGTACAAAACTTGAGTGGAGGCAGAGACTTCCCATATTCCAAAGCTGTTTGAATGATCAATATCCACGTTTGTCTTCTTGTGCTGTGGTGAGATTTGATATGAGGCACGATGTGGTTCAATTTGGAATCCTCTGCATGATTTTATTGAAGATTTCACATTCAACCCAAAATTAAAGATTTGCATGGCCCAACAGAAAGAGATTCCTATGGAGCCTCAATCCACTGAACAAAATTTCACAGGAATCAAACAAAATACCTAACAATAGAAAACATTTTGGGGAACACAATTTTTAGATACCATGGATGAACTGAGCCAAAAATGTAAAGTCTCAACAAAAGTTTATTCGAGTTAAATGCTGCATGTTTGTGGTTGTCCTGTTCTCTTGTAATGTGCACTGATGCTAAAATATCAAAATTTCAATCTGCAAATTTTTCCCATAATGCCACTTGGAATTTAACCAATTCAATTTTGTTCACCAGTGCTCAATGAGCTCTGTCAATTAAGACTGAATTGGTTGAATTTCCAATAGCATTATGGAGAAAAAAAAACTGCAACTTGAAATTTCAGTATTTTGACATCAGTGTATAGGAGGTTATGAAAAGTAGTGGAAGAATAAGGTTATTTTTTGTTTTGTTGATCATCTTGGATGCTCCTGGCACTCTACATCATGTAAATGTTCTGTAGGCTTGAATCAATTTCCAATAAGGGTAATTGTGACTTTTAGAAACATGTTCATCAGAGTTATGTTAAAGATACTGGTCATCATGTTTGTTTTTATGTACAACCCTTGAGCAAATATCTGTCTGATGGACTCAACTTAATTTTGATAGCAAAATAATTCCAATACAGTAATATAGTGTACTTTACTTGATTGGATACTGAATCATAAAAATATTCCAAATAGTTGCAGAAAATTTACCTATAAGAAATATGACCCTATAAGCTGCACAAAAATCCAATAAACGTTTACATAACATGGCTAGCAGATAACACTTGCAAAAGATTTTTTCTGAGCAGCTAAACATTTTAATTTTCTTCCTAAAAAAATAGCTCTAACCCCAGGTGCTAACCCCTTTACCTAATGAATAGGCAACATCTGCCCTCATCATTTACAAACTGAATTGCTGAATAAAAAAATTTCAACCCAAGAGGGCCCATGGGGCCTGAGGCACCCAACTAACCAAAGTTGTTTAAAGAATGATTTAATTACCATCTATGGCTAGTTAACACAACAGAGGAATGAAATTATTTAATTATTTTCAACTCTGCTGTCCATGCCAAATGATTTTTTTCTAGTATTGGGATGCTACCACAGACATAATGCACAGTAATGGAAAACTAGGGAGACCAAATATCAACCTAGGGACTTGACTGAAACAAACCTGAAGGAAGTTGTATACCAAATATCAAAAGATTCTGACTGGTGGTCCTGGCGAAGAAGATTTTGAGAATATTACTAACTTTGCACTATTTTAAAATTTGCGACCCTGCCCCCCCCCCCCCCCCCCCACCACTCCAATAGGGAACACAATACAAATATCAACGCAGGGACTTTATTTCAACAAACTGAATCTGAACCCCCAAAGGATGCTATTTTCCAAAGATCGAAAGATTCTGATGGTGTCTCAAGAAGCCCCCCCCCCCCCCCCCCCCCTCCCGAGAAGTTATATACCAAATATGGAGAATTCTGAAATTCTGACTGGTGGATCTGAAGAAGAAGATTGTTTAAAGAAATTTCCTCATATTGCATGGAGTTAAAATTCAGCAAATATTAACCAAAGCACTTGATATAAACAAAATTGAATCTCACCTATCTAAAGATGTTGTATACCAAATATGAAAGGATTCTCTGACTGGTGGATCTGAAGAAGATTTTTAAAGAAATTTCCTCATATTGCACAAAGTAAAAATCCGGGCTGCCATAGGGAACCCAAATATTAAAAAAAAAAAATTTGGGCAAGAACATTTCTGACCATTCACTTGCTGATCCTGATGCGAAATCTACCACCTACCCTCTCATATCTATGGAAGAGCTAGATGTAAGAACAAAGATGTAGGATAGGAAAATTTTGAGAAACTAGCTTAAGAATCATGACCAGTGGTCGCTGATGTAGACTTCCAAGGCTGAATGTACTGAGCTATTTTGTGCGCCTTAATTATCCTATATTATCTTATCCATAAGTAAGCCTAGGAATATACTACAACCCAATGACTATGGTAACCTTAACATTCTTAACTTCTCTCCTTCTATCCTCTATCTGTTCATTAAAACATATCTAACTCATTATGCAATTGTCGTTTCATGTAAATGTTCAATGTATGCTTGGTCATTGTATATCAGGAAAGGAAGTTCATTAAGTTGCAATAACTTGTGTTCCAGTCCTTTTGTCAGTCAAAATCTAATGATAATAAAATATGTTTAATAATAATAAAATTTACCATAGGGAGCCCAAATATTAACTCAGGGACCCGATTTGAACAAACTTGAATCTATCTCCACCCCCCCCCCCCCCTCCCCCAAGAGATGTTGTATACCAAATATGAAAGCATTCTGACTAGTGGAACTGAGGAAGATTTTTAAAGATTACCCCCCATATTGCACTAAGTTAGAATTCGGGTTGTTTTTTTTTACCATTCAATTCTACTGGTCCTAAGGATGCTTCATATCAAATAACAGTTCTCTGTTCTGTGCAGTTTGGGAATATGAGTGTTTGAAAATATTTCTTTTAGCTCCTGGGACTCCCACAAAGAAACGGGAAAATATTACTTTTGCATTATTTATGACTTCAAAAATATCACATACCAAATTTGGTTCAAATCAGACCAACAGTTCAGAAAATAAAAATTTTGAACAGGGCCAAAAATGTTGCCACTCCCATTTCAAAGGCAAATAGTGCTCCACAAACTTCATTTAAACCAAAACTTGATTATTTATTGGTATTTTAAGGTCACATATTTCTGCACAATGGCTAATCATGACCACGACAGTTTTATGGGTGGAGGAAGCCGGAGTACCCAGAGAGAACCACCGAGCAACGGTGAGCAACTGTCAGCTCTCCAACATACTAACTCCACACAAGCAGGGTTAGCATTGGTTGAAGACAGGTGCATCATCGACGTGCAGTACGCCTTAGTGCACAGCATCACCGTGACCCCACATGGGTAATGGGGGTGAAGTGTCTTGCCCAAGGACACAACGCGGTTGCCACAGGTGGGATTCGAACCAAGGATCTCTCGGCTTGCAGCCTGCACCTCTATCTACTGAGCCACCGCGCCCCTCCAAAACTTGATTCTACACCTCAAAAGTAAGCTACATATCGAATATCAAGTCACTGTACCCACTGGTTCATGAGAAGAAGGATCTGAAACATTTGTTTATTATTTTAAACAATTACTTTCATTTAATCACTTTTTGTACAGGACTTCTTGATTGTCATATACTTTTATTACAAAGACTTTCATAAAAAGGATATATGAAATATATGGGTATATTTTTGCATAATGAAAGTTGTGGTTTCATTAAATGTTCTTTTTTTTTTAAATTTGGGACTTTTAGAGAAAACATTGGCATTCAGGTGACAACAATTTTTCCAACAGATCACGACAGACAAAAAAAGAATTCTGATAGACAGGATCATGACCCATTCACTCCACTAAATTCGACCCTGGGACTCCAACTTCAGCATTTGGTTAGCCCTCACAAAGTAGATCTTCTGTTTCTTAGGCCATTTTTTTGTAAAACTGTATGTGGGTGGACAGGGTTTTTTTTTATTTTTGTAATTATTTCTTTGCCATCAAAACTTCATGTTCCTTGTTTTTTTTATGTTTTAGGCCTCATAATCTACAGAATAGCATGGTGGTGGTGTATTTTGTCCCTTGAGCGCAAGAGGCATCTGCAATGCTAAAGCACTGCAAAGCCTTGTTGCACTCGAGGAACAAATTTATCAATTTTATTAACTAATTATCAGACATTTTTATTTTTTAAAGTTTGCATTGGTTATAAAAAGAGAGCATGTGACAGCCAAAAGGACCATGTGGGAGGGCCTGAGAAAGATTTTTAACTTTTGTTAGTCCTTACCAGGTACAATTTAAGAACAGTATATAAACAGGGCAGCAAAACCATTATATTCATCATGTTGCCTGTGTCAAACTATGCACAATGCATGTACAACAAAATATGTTCAAACTCTTTGCCAAGTGCAACAAACAATATAGTTTCAAAAGGAAAAAGAAGACACACTTTGACATTTAGCCAAGCCAAGAAAGAAATATCTGGTTGAATAACTTGTGAAAGAAAATACACTAATGATGCAGTGAATTATTAACACGCTATTCAAAAATGATGAATGCACACAAGAATGAAAATGTACTGATCAGACCCCCTAGAATCAACATGTTTAACCCTTTACCCAACAAATTGGATGCATATGCCCACTAAAGTCAGTGACATTTAAATTTCCTAGAGGGGGACATCAGTTTAGAGGGTTGGTGGTATGATCGCAGAGCTAAAGTCAGTGATATTTTAATTTTCTATAGGGAGGCATCAGTGCAGTGGGTAGGCGGTACGATCTTAGAGCTAAAGTCAGTGGCATTTTAATTTTCTATAGGGAGGCATCAGTTTAGTGGGTAGGTGGTATGACCTCAGAGCTAAAGTCAGTGATATTTTAATTTTCTACAGGGGGCATTGGTTTAGTGAGTAGGTGGTACAATCTCAGAGCTAAAGTCAGTGATATTTTAATTTTAGTAGGTGGGTTATACTATCTCCAAGCTTAAGTCAGTGACATTTTAATTTTCTTCAGAGAGGCATCAGTTTAGTACAGAGGTAGTACTATCTCCAAGTTAAAGTCAGTGACATTTTAATTTTCTGAAACCTACCTTATGGCTTTAGAACATTTTCTCATGTGTGACTCCATATCTTAATCGGTCAAAAAGAAAATGCTAAGACATATAACTCTGGAAAAAATGTGTGGAAGAAACTCCAGCTACACAGGTATTGTAACCACATGTTGCTCTAGCACATGCCAAATATCATTCAAAATCAGAATAGCAGTGGCTGAGATACAAGGGAAAATGTTTGTACAGAAGGGAATTTCAAAAGTTCCAAGTCAAAAAAGGGCCACAACTCTGGAGAAAATGTGTGAAAGAAACTCTCACTATGCAAGTATCGTTATCCCTTATTACTTTATCACTGTACCAAATATAATTCAAAACAGACTAGCTGTAGCTGAGCTACAGGGAGAAATATTTCGGATGAAAGGAATTTTGAATTTTTCTGAGTCAAAAAAGGACCCAACTATGGAAAAAATGGGTGGAAGAAACTCAAGCTATACAGGTATCATCCCCCATGATGCTCTATTACATCACCACATATCATTCAAATTGGAGTAGCAGTGGCTGAGATACAAGGGAAAATGTTGAGGAATGGATGGACAGATAGATGGATGGATGGATGGATAGACTGATGGATGGATGGATGGATGGATGGATGGATGGATGGATGGACAAACAGACAGATAGAGGTCTCCACTAGATACCTCTTCGACTTTTCCAGTCAGATGAGTAATAAAGTCATGGCTGCTTTGAAAAAGTCATGACTTGATTCTATGAAAAAATCAAGGAAATACTCTGCATGTTAACAAAGTTGTAAACCAAATAAATGCCAGTTTGGTGTGCGAGCAGTGGCTCATTAGTTGGAACATTGGACTCCTGATCAAGAAATCATGTATTGGAACCTGACCAGAGTCAACAACATTGTGTCCTTGGAGATGTTAATTCATTTACTTATTTACTGGTGTTTAAGGTTACTTTCTACATCATGACCACAACATAGGTATGAAATCAAGTTTAGGTAATAGTTTATGCCTATGCTCCCCACTTTAGAAGACTTTAACCCGAGGCATTGGTTCTGGGTCCCATTTTACCTGTACTGCAGAACTTGTTTACTGCCATAAACAAGCACTATACCACTTCCCAGAGATTCCACAAGGAAAGGATGTTTACCCCTTAAAGGTCTGAAAGTCTACCTCCAGTGGCTTTGCAGTTGTTTCTAATCAAGTCTTGGCTGCCTACAGCTTACTTACCTAGAAACAACTGACAAGGTACTTAGAAAACAAGTTTTGAGTTCACCCAAACAGTGCATGTTGGCACACCTGTACCTTTTGCATTACAAAGTTATCAAAGTCGGAATTAGGCCATTTAGGGTTAAACCAGCATGTTTGTGGGTAAGTACGGTAGTGCTAACAGCACATTGATGGTATACATGCCTTTCACCAATGCCAGTTGGTATGTTCACTAGTGCTAACACCTGTTCCTTTGTATTAAAAAGTCAGAATTAGGCTCTTTAGGGTTAAACCAGCATGTTTGTGGGTAAGTATGGTATGTCCACTAGTGCTAACAGCACACTGATGGTATACATGCCTTTCACCAATGACAGTTGGTATGTCCACTAGTACTAACAGCAAATTGATGGTATACATGCCTTTCACCAATGCCAGTCAGTATGTCAACTCGTGCTAACAGCACAGTGATACTATACATGCCTTTCGCCAATGCCAGTCGGTATGTCCACTAGTGCTAACAGCATATTGATGGTATACATGCCTTTCACCGATGCCAGTCGGTATATCCACTAGTGGTAACAGCATACTGATGATATACATGCCTTTCACCAATGCTAGTCGGAATGTCCACAAGTGCTAACAGCACACTGATGGTACACATGACTTTCACCAATGCTAGTTGGTATATCCACTAGTGCAAACAGCACATTGATGGTATACATGCCTTTCACCAATACCAGATGAGTTCAAGATTCACTTGTGATGGGTTAGTAGTAAGCTACAACACTTGACAGTTAATAAATAAATAAATAAATAAATAAATAAATAAAGTCACTTCATTCCACATGAAGCTGTAAACCAGATTCAAAGGCAGCAGTATCAAACTCATTTTCTCTCTGATCATACAGGAAATTCCTACTTCTAGGTATCAAAAGAAAAGAAAATTTGTAAAGATGGGAAGTAAGCTTGTTTTTTAACAGCTTTTCTTTTGTCACATTTCTTCATCAATAAAAGACATACTGTTTCTTGCTTCCAAATTTGCATTAACCCTGCCATCAAATTGAGTTCTAATGTCTACATACAACAACAGTAGCAAACAGGCTAGAAGTTAATGGGGTGCCAGTTCCCCATGACCATGTGTGTCGGAATTTATTGTGTCCTTCAGAAAAAATTGTTGGTCGCCTGAATGCCAACATTTTCTCCCAATGCTAATTTAAGAAAAAAAGTTGACCATTTGATAAAACCATGATTTTCATTATGCAAAAAAATACCCTTGTGTTTCATATATCCTTTGTGTGAAAGCTGTACTTGATATAAGTATATGACAAACAAGTACTCATGTACACACAAAAGAAGTGTGTAGTATTAGGCCCCACAAAGTAGATCTATTTATCAGGCCATTGTTTGTAAAATTGCATGCCGGTGGGTGGTTTTTATTTTATTTTTTTATTTTTGTAATTATTTTTCTGCTATCAAAAGTTCATGTTCTTGGTTTGTTTTTGTTTAGGCCTCATTATCTACTGAATTGTCGAGCCTGGTTAGTCCTTGGATGGGTGACCATCTGAGCGATCAATTCGGACTCGTGCGTTGTGTCCTTGGGCAAGGCACTTAACCCCGATTGTCCACATGGGGGCACGATGACGCCGTATACTAAGGCGTACTGCACGTCGATGGTGCACATGTCTTCAATCAATCTAACCCTGCCTGTGCTGCAGTGCTGAGTTACGATGTTGGGGAGATGACAGCTGCTCGTCATTGCTCGGTGGTTCTCTCCGGGTACTCCGGCTTCCTCCACCCACAAAACTGTCACGGTCATGATTAGCCATTGTGCATAAGTATGTGACCTTAAACACCAATAAATAAATAAATAAATCTACTGAATAGCATGGGTGGTGGTGTATTTCGTCCTTTGAGTGCAAGAAGGCAATAATAAATTGCTAAAGCACTGCAAAGCCTTGTTGCACTCAAGGGACAAATTTAACAGTTTTATTAACTTGGGTTAAATATCATAAACCATTTAATTTTAATTTTTTTAAGTTTGCAATGGTTATAAAAAGAGAGCATGCGGGAGCCAAATGGACCATGTGGAAGGGCCTGAGAAACAGATTTTTAACTTTTTTTAGGCTTTATTACTTTAAAGAATTACTTTCATTAAACTGAAAAAAAACCTTTAAAATAATAATAAACAAACATTTTGGACCTGTTTTGCCTATTATTGTTTCAAAGAAATATAATGAGTTAGGTTCCAAGTTTGTAATGATGGTCAACCAGTCAGGAACACTGTCAGAAAAATTTAACTCTCACCCCACCATGGTGGAAAATTTTGAGATCCTAGCTTCAGGCCTGGTAGCAAAGCTTCACAGCCTTAACTGTTTTAGTGCTGCCATCTATTCTGGAAAAGGAATAAGGCCCTATTGGCTATACTCTTCATACAGGCTACTGGATATAAAGTATAAGGCTCTAAGGGAGTCCTTTGACTTCAGAGAACTCCCTGTCTGTGGTCTCAGTACACCGACATGTAGGCCCAAGGAGGTGGAACTAAAATAAAAGTGGGAGGACTACTGATTATTTTTTTCCCATATTTGCTTCAAAAACAGGGTTTATGAACAACCTACCATGAGGGGTTTATTGGCTTTGTTTTTTAGACAAAAAAATTAATTTTTTTAGCTTATCCAGAAATCTTTTCATAAATGTTGTCTGCTATTAATGTGAGATTAAGGGTTAAATAATAATTATAATAATAATAACAAACAAATATTGATTAAAACATCCCCATAGGTAATGCAGGCCAAAATACATGATCTTTAAAAGTGAGGACCCCAAATTCCCAACCTCGTGTCCACCACTACAAACCAAGGCTCAGCAAGACTAGATGTTAGTGTTTTTAACAGTCAATCTTTTACTCTGATTAAAAATTATTGTTTTTTTTAGCTACCATTATAGCTTGTTCACATTAACCCTTTACCAAATGTAATGGTGACAAGATTACCGCCTAGCGGGGCAACATACGCCCGTCAAAATTGGAACATGCACAAGTTTCTCTGGGGTAAAGTTTGAAATTTTTGTTGAATCGATTATGTCTGTCCCCCCTCCAATCATTGCCCATTCCCCTGCCGTGTCTGGGGTAAAGGGTAATTAATCTGTTTTCACATTTTCATATTAAGCGATCTAAGGTCTTCACAAAATAAAAAAAATGGTAGCATCCATTTTATTCGTAAGATAACTTCTAAAGGGCTGCAAGGCTGCTTTAGAAGATTCTCCTCTCCGTTTATAATGGTAGCGTCCATTCATTGAGAGGTTAACTTCACTGATAACGATTGACGATAGGTGGCGCAAAGGACATTTTGAGGATCATAACGGCTATAAACAGCGAGGATTCTCGTCGTTTAAAAATAAAATGGTGTTATCTTCTCCTGTCACATGCACAACGACAATTGATGATCAACATGGGTGCAAAGTTTGAACAATAAAGCAAGTAAAATGTTGGAGTAGGTGCCACAATAGGGTAATGTTTCAAGTATTAAAAGGGGGCATAACTCAAAATACAAAACAGAGTTACCTGCTCTTGTCACATGCACAACGGCAATTGGTGATAACATCTGTGCAAAGTTTGAACAATATAGCATGTAAAATGTTGAAGGAGAAGGCGACACAATACTGTACTGTTTTAAGTACTAAAAGGGGCACAACTCTGGAAATACAAATGGAGTTACCTGCTCTTGTCACATGCACAACAGCAATTGGTGATCATCATGTGTGCAAAGTTTGAACAATATAGCATGTAAAATGTTGAAGGAGTAGGTGTAATGTTTTAAGTACTAAAAGGGGCATAACTCTGGAAATACAAAACAAAGTTACCTGCTCTTGTCACATTCACAACAGCAATTACTGATCAACATGGGTACAAAGTTTGAACAATGCAGCATGTAAAATGTTGAAAGAGTAGGCGACACAATAGTGTAATGTTTCAAGTACTAAAAGGGGGCATAACTCTGGAAATACACAACAGAGTTACTTGCTCTTGTCTCATACACAATGGTAATTGGGGATCAACATCTGTGCAAAGTTTGAACAATATAGCATGTAAAATGTTGAAGGAGTAGGCGACACAATACTGTAATGTGTTCAGTACTAAAGGGGCATAACTGGAAATACAAAACAGAGTTACCTGCTCTTGTCACATGCACAATAGCGATTGGTGATCAACATGTGTGCAAAGTTTGAACAATATAGCATGTAAAATGTTGAAGGAGAAGGTGACACAATACTGTAATGTTTTAAGTACTAAAAGGGGCATAACTCTGGAAATACAAAATGGAGTTACCTGCTCTTGTCACATGCACAACAGCAATTGGTGATCACCATGTGTGCAAAGTCTGAACAATACAGCATGTAAAATGTTGAAGGAGTAGGAGACACAAAACTGTAATGTTTTAAGTACTAAAAGGGGGCATAACTCTGGAAATTCAGACAGACAGACAGACAGACAGACAGACAGACAGACAGACAGACAGACAGACAGACAGACAGGCAGGCAGGCAGGCAGGCAGGCAGGCAGACAGACAGGCAGACAGACAGACAGACAGCACTATAACATAATACGTCTGTCAAAAAATGACGGGCGTATAAAAACTGGGCACTGCTAGTCACAAAACTTGCCATTCAAATTTTATTATTTTCCCATTTCTGTCTCGAAAACATAATTTATGATCCCTCATTGGAACGAGCTAATTGAGCTCATTCCAATGATGGCGTCATAACTCATAAGTTAGGTTTTTCAGGCAATTAATGAACAATTTTAGTCGATTCAAGATTTACTTTTTTCAGGTGTTGTCTGCTATTCATGTTATTTATTTTAATTATTTGTTAGTGTTTAAAGTCACACATTTCTGTACAATGGATAATCATAACCACAACATGGATATAACATCAAGTCCAACCAATTGTTTTTCCCATGTTGCCCATTTTAGAGGACTTCAACCCAGGCTTTGGTTACCAGGTTCTATTTTACCAGTAAAACAGAGGTTGTATACCACAGTAAACCAGCACTACTTCACTTCCCAGCATTCTCATGGAGTGTGCTATTCATGTTGGGTAAAGGGTTAAACCCAAATTTCAACCCAAGAACAATAATTTTAGCACAAAAAATATATATTGACCTTCTATGGCTGAAGTATTGAGACTCCATTCTATGCCCCAACACCCTCCCCAGATTCTCTAAACATTTTTTTCAAGGGAAGGAGGTAGGGGCAACTCTTGTCCACCCCCAGAGAGGACAAACCTCCCTAAACAGAAGAAGGAACAGCTCTCTTGAACATTTCCTGTCTCTTTCCTAAAACCTCCAGCAGCTGTATTACACAGGTACCTCCTTTACCCAATGCAATGGCCAGTGCTATTCCCAAAAATCACCATTCAATTTTAATTTTTGTTTTCACTTTTTGTCTCAAACACACAGCTTATGACACCTCATTGAGATTATTCAAGAATTTTGTTTGCAAGTGTTGTCTTCCTTTTGTGTTAGGTAAAGAGTTAAACTCTATCTGTGGCTCCAGAACTGCTTATATAGTGCCTGCCATGAAGGAGCTGTGCTATCCTGGCTTGTTTAAATTGATCTCCGCAAAAAATAGTTAATATACAAAATACCTTTCCTACATGCACTCCAATTCTCTACTTGAATTCAACCAGCTTTCCTTACCTTTATTAAATTCTTCCTTCACAGCAAAAAGCTTCAAGAGGGTCCCCAGCACTGATGGAGTCATTCAGTAACCTGTTCAGTAGTCTCACAGAGCTTCATATAAAAACATATAAGAAATCTAAATGGAAGTAGATTTATCTTGAAGTATCCTAGACATCTCATATTGATAACAATTGTCATTATTTATGTACTTGGTTACTTGTTGGTGGTATTCCATGTCAATACAGCAGTAAGCCATGATATTTCCCAGCTGTCAATCAAATCAGATCTAACAGGGAACTTGATGCCACACAACTAAGCTCTGTACTTTATGGAAGCTGACTGCCTTTCATCACAGAAGATAATTAAGATCCATCTCATCAGTAAACATAATTATGAACTTTCAGGAGTTTTTAAGTAGTGCACATCTAATATCTTTATGAAAACATGATTTGGTTTAACCCCTCACTGCCATGCCTACTTTTACCATAAATGGATGGGGTGTGGCCAGGATTTTTCAGGGTGGGTAATAATATGGGTTTATAAACTGGTGACTGGTGACTGCTACCTGTGGCAAAACTGGAGAAAGCATGCAAAGAGTGTTCCCTCACATTAGTGGAGGTGCAGGGGATCTTCCCAGGGAAATGTTTTACATTTCAAGCCCATGAGAGTTAATCTGTGGCCCCAATGCTCATTTTTTTCAAATGCGTAAATTTTAATGACTGAAATAAAATCCAGCCATTTTTCTACAGTATTGCTTGGAGAACTTAACCCACATATACCTTGAATATTAAAAGCTGACTTAAAAGTCCTTCTTGTTCAAGCCTAGGGGTTGTAGCATTTTCAGTTCCAGGATCCATTTCGTCTCAATTTGATGCCATTGTTCTGTTGTGTGGGGTGCTTCGGGTCGGAATGTAGTACCTGTATGATATGGTAACAGAGATCCAAAAAGGAATGATTGGTGGCTACAGGAGTGTCACATTTGTGACACCAATATCTTCACTCTGCCTCTGACAAAGTACTCATCTGTACAAGACCGGTTAGGTTATTTTGGGGATAATGGAGACTCAGGTCCTCTTGGACTCCTGTAGTCAGTTTCTTCTATTTATTCACATATACCTTGTCCAAACTTGGAGCCAAAGGCCATAATATATTTTTTGGGTGTGTAGTCCAGGAACAGGGTTGACTGGGGAAATGAAAACATAAAAGCTGATTTTTTTCAGAATTAGTTCAGTTCATGGTCCTGAATGAAACACTAAAATTTCACTTGAATCCAAACAGAGCTTTCTGAGAATATGCTTTTGGAAGATTGGAATCTGAATTACCAATGGCCATATCCAAAAACATTGCCATACTGTTGAATTTGTCCCCAAAATCAATAAAAAAATCCATTCAGGGGCACAGATGGCATATTTAAATTGGAAGAGGAATCAATTCACATTGCCATTTTTTAATAATCTTGACTTTTGCGCGTGATTTTTTTTCAGAATGACACTCAAAATGCCTGACAATTCAAAGAAAATTGCCTTGAAACGAAGTATTATATTCCAAGTACAATGCTGGAAATCAAAAAACAAATGATTTTATTTGTATCGACAGGGAGGTAATTGGCCAAAATACACAAAACATTTGTTTGTATTTAGATATTTGTATTTCATTCCATCTCAAAAAACTTACTCCCACCCCCCACCCCAAGCATCTTTTGGAATTCTTTAACATTATTTGGAATAAATTTAACAAAAAACATTCCTTTTCAGTTCAGAGAGAGACTGTCTGCATAAATTTGACTACATACTTAAAATGAGTCAAATTCTGGTCCACTTTTGTTTTTTAAGGACACTCTACATGCTACCAGGAATTGCGCCTTTCAATTACTCTAGATAGTTGCAAGGACACAGACCGCAAGGAGGGAATGTTAGAAATATGTTGTTCCCAAGGTGACAGGAATATGTGTCTTTGAATGTAAAGTTTTTTAAAAAATGTTTTTATGTCTATAAAACAAACAATGCAACAAGGGAGGAATTACAGTTTGCGTGTTCAGTGTAGAAGTATGTTATCTAGACTACGGCACCTTTGTGTTCTGGACTCATCAACTCATTTAAACTCTGAATAGATATAAATGATGATTTGTAGCAGGAGAGTATCTTCAACTTCTCTTTCTATTTGACAGTGATGCAATGAACCTGTAGCAAGTTAGGCACATATCAGCAACCGGGTTTGCCTTCATGCCTCTGGTGCGGCAGTCTTTGGTTGTGTGACTCAAGTGAGGCCTCGCTGGCTCTGTGCACGATAATAGCTAGTGGTAGCTTAGCTAGATGAGACACATGGTGTGGACAATGGATGGAAATCAGCCATCCTCCACCATCCATTACTGGCATGTATCTGGAATTGTTGGTTGTG
The DNA here is from genome assembly GCA_031216915.1 of Pictodentalium vernedei. NCBI lineage: Eukaryota > Metazoa > Mollusca > Scaphopoda > Dentaliida > Dentaliidae > Pictodentalium > Pictodentalium vernedei. The sequence continues at coordinate 617,766,503 of CM062296.1, read as the reverse complement.
TCAGCCTAACAACCATGAGCTCCCGGCAGGAAAGAGCCATGCTGTCTTTGGTGATTTATCAGGCATATTTCTCCAGGCAGGAGAGACGTAATGCCAGGCCTGTTTGGGACTGCCTTTTAAATCTACTATCATTTTGTCCCCTGAGTTCCAATGTGTTCCATGTACCCACTGGCACACAGAACACATTGGAACTCAGGGGACGATTTGTCACCGTTGCATTGATTTGCAATAATTCATAATCCATTCTGTGTCGCATTTCAATACATTTTGAGTCACGTAAGAACTGAATGCAATATTTTGAATAATGAGAAAATGTGTGTACCAATTTTTCCACTATGTTGCTGAATGTAATACTATTTTTCAGTCGCAATATTAATACCTTGAAGTGAATATAACCAAAATAGCATACAAGTTTTTGCATTGAAAACTCCAGGTGCAATTGCACTCCCAAGCAATCTGAGGAGGGCAATTGTTTTGCGTGCCTTGATTTTCTAGTTTGCCAGGCCTGCCACCCCCTGGCTACACCCTTGACAGATGACTTATATATATGCTTGCATGTGAGGAAGTTTAATACAATTTATTTTGTAGTAATAATTCTATATTCCGATTAACCCTTTACTCAATGTAACAGCCAAAACCAGCCAGCGCTATTCACAATGAAAGTGTCAATGACACTGTAGCTTAACTTGACTGTGTGTTGTGTTTGATGAATAGGATAATGTTCAATGTTTATGAAAGGATTATACAATAAGACAAGAACTGTGATAATTGAGAATATGTTAATTTCTGTTCCCTTTATGCTATGTTAATAATTTGAGGTGTAGACTGTACTAAAGAATTGTGGGGTAGGTTAATGTGGCCCTCACAGTTAATGTATGTCAACCAAAGTTACTAAGTACAGTGAAATTATTCCAAAAGGAGTCATCTTATCAAGTTACAATGAAATCCCTTCATAAATACTGCCTGTAGACAGTGGTAAAGGTTTTTGGGCTTCAGGCTTGTGCAGCCATCATGGCTGACCGATCGCAACCAAAAGGAGATGTCCTCATCTAAACATACTGAGTCATCCTACCAAGTTACAATGAAATCCCTTCATAAATATGACCTGTAGTCTGTGCTAAAGGTTTTCGGGTTTTGGGCTCGGGCAGCCGTCACAGTTAAATGATTGCGACCAAAAGGAAATGTTCTCATCTAGACATTATCAAGAGTCATCCTACCAAGTTACAATGAAATCTCTTCATAAATACGGCCTGTAGACTGTGCTAAAGGTTTTCAGGCTTCAGACCCCTGTAGCCATCAAAGTTGCCCAATCGTAACCAAAAGGGGACGTTCTCATCTAGACATTATATGGAGTCACCCTACCAAGTTACAATGAAATCCCTTCATAAATACAACCTGTAGACTGTGCCAAAGGTTTATGGGCTTCTGGGCCCTGCATCTGTAACAGCTGACCAAACGCGACCAAAAGAGGATGTTCTCATCTAGACATTATATGGAGTCATCCTACCAAGTTATAATGAAATCCCTCAATAAATACAACCTGAAGACTGTGCTAAAGGTTTTCAGGTTTTGGGATCGGGCAGCCATCACAGTTGACCGATCGCCTTCAAAAGGGGATGTTCTCATCTAGACATGACCTCAAACCTGCATATGACATTTCATGGTGATTGGACAAGAACTACAGGGTGTAGCCTGTGCTAAAGGAAAATATGAACATCCCTTCATAATTATTATTATTTATTGGTGTTTAAGGTCACATACATCCCTTCATAAATATGACCTGTAGTCTGTGCTAAAGTTTTTCAGGTTATGAGCTTGGACAGCCATCATGGTTGAATGATCGTAACCTAAAGAGGATGTTCTCATCTAGGCATTATCTGGAGTCATCCCACCAAGGTACAATGAAATCCCTTCATAAATACGACCTGTAGACTGTGCTAAAAGTTTTCGGGTTTTGGGCTTGGGCAGTCGTCATGGTTGACAGATCGCGACCAAATGGGGAAGTTCTGATCTAGATATCATACGGAGACATCCTACCAAGTTACAATGAAATCCCTCCATATTAAATATGACCTGTAGATTGTGCTAAAAGTTTTTGGGTTTCGGGCTTGGGCAGCCATCACGGTTGACAGATCATGACCAAAAAGGGACATTCTCATCTAGATATAATGCAGAGGTATCCTACCAAACTACAATGAAATCCCTTCATAAATACAACCTGTAGACTGTGCTAAAGGTTTTCGGGTTTTGGGATCGGGCTGCCATCACGGTTGACCGATCATGACCAAAAGGGGATGTTCTCATCTACACATGACCTCAAACCCGCATATGAAATTTTGAGACGACCGGACAAGAACTACGGGGTGTAGCCTGTGCTAAAGGAAAATGTGAACAGACTCACAGACTAACAGACTCACAGACTTCCACACGCGTGATGGCAGTAGCTTATCTTGACTTTGTCAAGTTAAGCTAAAAATCGCCATTTAATTTTCATTATTTTTTTCATTTTTTGTCTCAAAACTAGAGGTACTGTGAGCAAGCTCACAAAGTGATACCCCCCGTGCCCGAAATGTATAAGTTAGATTATCTTCCCTTGGAAATGTCAGAACGGAATTATATTGCTTCATGCACATCTTCATATGGAGTTCTTCCATTGTGTAAAGTTTCATGAAAATTCTTCAAACGTTTTAGGAGGAGTTGCGCTTATAAGGATGGACAGACAGACGGACAGATGGACGGACAGGGTGATTCCTATATACCCCCCAAACTTTGTTTGCAGGGGGGGGGGGGGGGGGGGGGTATAAACATAGCTTACGACCCCTCTTTGGAATGAGCTTGTTGAGTTTTCCAATGAGGGGTCATAACCTATGTTGGACATATTTCATGAATTTGAACAACCTGTCTCATGTGTTGAGTAAACTGTGTAGCCGTTACAACATACTGACAGTGAGGTTGGTAACTTACTTTCAACCTGTCTTTTTTTAACTGTTTTGCTGCCAGCTGCCACCAGAAAGAGACTCCCCAGTGCCACCTATTTTCTGGTAATATTCCTGTATTTAGGGTATACATGGATAATGCCGAATATCTCGCCAACCACTTGGAGCAGAGAGTTAAAACTTCCCAGGCAGTTACATATAATGATTGCCTATGCATAGCCGTTGTGCCGACATCACAGGGGTCATGTGACCCTTGTGGCCATCTTATTGCCATGTAATATATGAGCAATGGGTCAATATTATCTGAAATGTGTCTGAAATGTCTTATTTATTAACTTAGACCAATGATGGATAATAAAATGATATATTCAGAAGATATTGTTGCCATTTATATCCTTTGGAACTTCATATGGACCTCCCCCTTGGTCAACAAATTTTGCTTATATGAACTTGCATTGTGGGTTTGAATGGACAATGGGTGGTTTTTCCTGTACCACATAGACTACACTGTTGAAACTTCACATGTAGTTACATATGGCTATGGCCTATGCATAACCGCTTTGTCGATGTCACATATGTCACGTGACTTTGCCATGGGATATATCAACAATGGGCCATAACCATTTGGAAATCTGCTTTTTGAGCTAGTACGTTTCTGGAACCAATGATAGAACAACAGGAATTATTTTATAAGGATATTCCCTTGAAAAACCAGCTTGAAGATATCAACTGGGTCCAGGCCATTCCTCTCTACCAACACACTAGGGTGACAAGCACGCTGTGGTAACCAACAACTTTCAAAAGGATCACATTCAGTCTCCCACTCGCGTGAAGAATCGACCTCCAGTGCATTTGCCTGACTACTCTGTAAATCTCACCCCCCCCCCCCCCCCCCCCCGACAGCCACAAAAGAGGGTCTATCACCACCATTTTTATCATCATCATCATCATCATCATCATCATCATCATCATCATCTTCATCATCATCATCATCATCCGGGTCTGTTGCTGAGATACACACTGTCTGAGTCAAGAAATATGCAGCCAATAGCTTCCCCCAAGCTCAATCGTTGGCGTGCAGACATTTCCGCACACAATGCATGTGGAAAACAAAATGCAAGTGATGTTCCCGTGAAATTATCTCTATCTAGCATGGATGAATGATTTGAACTTGACTGATGATGCCTGGCTTGACCTCTTTTTTTGCTCTTTTTGTCACGAAATCGCCAGTTGCCAAAAGCGGAATGCACACACATCACATACGAAAAGAAGACACAAATGAAAGTGTCAAGGACAATGTAGCTCAACTTGTGTAAGACATGTACATGTATAGTATGTGACACAGCAATGACAAACATCTAGGTAATGACCTGATAACAAAGGTACATATAAAGTATTGTAATGGTCTGTACATAAATGCTGACCATAGCCTGTAACAAATGTATAGGTAAAGTATTTTAAAGGTGGGCGACATGCTAAACTAGAAAATAAATCTTGTGAGTCCCAGAGTTGGTCTGACTGAACCCAAAAATAATTGTTCTCATAGCACAGTGATAACAAAGGCACCCCAAAATACTTGTACCTGTCCTAGGGTGGTAATAAAGGTACCCAAGAAGTTTCGTGAAGATCGGTTCATAAATACAGCCTCTAGCCCGAGCCGTATTGACATGTGCACTTATTGTGTATAAGTAGCACTGAATAAATCAAAGTTCATCTAATTTGCAGAATTTCTGCACGAGAAAAAAACCCGTATTATATGTGATGTATTCCGTGTTACTAAACATTCATACAAAAATGTATTCAAATCAGAACTTTCATACAGAAGTTCTGTACAAAAAACTGATTGCACTAATTTTGGTACAAAATGGCTGCTGGCGGCCATCTTGATTTCGGACCACACCCAAAAACACTCGTTCTGGTCCCACGGTGATAACAAAGGTACCCAAGAGCCGTATAGAAGCCAGAGCCGTATAGAAGTTGTGTACAAAAAACTGATTGGACCTAATTTCGGTACAAAATGGCCACTGGCAGCCCTCTTGAATTTTCGATTGCACCCAGAAACACTCGTTCTTGTCCCAAGGTGATAACAAAGGTACCCAAGAAGTTTTGTGAAGATCGGTTCATAAATACAGCCCCTAGCCCGAGCTGTATTGACAGGTGTACTTACTGTGTGTAAGTAGCACTGAAAAAATCAAAGTTCATCTAATTTGCAGAATTTCTGCACGAGAAAAAAACCTGTATTATATGTGATGTATTCCATGTTACTAAACATTCAGACAAAAATTTATTCGAATCAGAACTTTCATACAGAAGTTCTGTACAAAAAACTGATTGCACTAACTAAAGTACAAAATGGCTGCTGGTGGCCATCTTGAATTTCGGACCGCACCCAAAAACACTCGCTCTCATCCCACGGTGATAAGAAAGGTACTCAAGAAGTTTCATAAAGATCAGTTTATAAATACGGCCTCTAGCCTGAGCCGTATTCAATTGTTGACAGACAGATGGACGATGGGTAAAGGCGTAACCTCAAATCTGACTTATGTTTTAGTTGAGCTACACAAATTTGACTTACGTCAAAGTTGAGCTACACAAATTTGACTTACGTCAAAGTTGAGCTAAAAATAATAGAGTTGAATCCTTTAGTCCATATTTCACCACAGACACATACGAAATTAGCAATAATGTGAGAGTGGCTTTGGCCCCGAACTTCACATTTAAGCGAGAGTGGCAACGAAAGAGTTAAATCAACAGTACTCAGAGAACAAGAGGTATGCAAATGACATCACTGGAACACATCTAGTCTATTGTTCTATCAAGTATTTCAAGTTGCTTGCATACCCCCGAAAAATATCAGATTTGATTTGCTTGTTGACCCATTGAACCCTGGTGGTATCTTTCATCCATGTCAGTTCAAAATCAGCAATTGGAAGAGTTTATATTCATTATTGGGGGAAGTCCAACTAACATTTTCTTGGAGCTGCACATTGCAAATATTGATTGGTCTACCCCATATATTCATTTAGGAGCCATCCTACTTAATGCAATTATGATGTATCATCTTCCTGGGACAGAAAAGCGTCCTCTCGGGTTCAAAAGGTTACAGGTTTAATTGACTCTGTTTAAACAAACTGTCAGTGTTTTTAATGTCATCAGAAAACTGTCATTATGCATCTCAACATTTCACTCAATGCTTCAGTGCCTCAATTCTGTTTTCATGCAGTGTCATTTGTAGAAAACAAACGACATTGTGCATGAAGACAGAACTGAAGACAAATGGTGAGGTTCATCGTGGCAGTGTTCATGACAGTGTTCATGACTTTGCTGTTTACATTATGTTATGTTGTGTTACGTTGGTGGATGGGATAGTCTATCCCACTTGGGTATCTCCCCTGGGATATAAAAGGTGGGAGAGAAAATAGGTTACTATTACAGTGGAGTCCACCTAACTGGATATCTCTTAATTGAATAATCCTATTAATTGAATATAACTTCAAAACACGAAACTATTTACCATACTTTCAATTCAAATTTGACCTGTTAATTGCATATAGGTTGTAGAGTAAACTCTTGTTAACTGATTAGAAAATACAGTAATATGTAGGGAAATTGCCTTGACAATCACTGAATCCCCCTTGTCGGTTTCCATAATCCGATATAGGCATTTAAAAGGGTTTCTACTGTGAAGATATAGAAATTTTCACTTTTACGGTATCAATAAAAATGGTGGCTTTCAAAGCATCATTTCAAGGTGAATATGAGTCAAATTATCACTTGAAATGATCAATTTGTTCTAAAAACGTATAATGAAAAGAAAATCTAGTGTTTTTGAGTGGATACCGATCATTTCCAGCAATAATTCAACACATGTTCACATTGAATTGATGCATGAAACCTGCCAGTTGAATCAGATTGCAAGATGCTTCCTGTTCCGAGTATCGATCAAATCACTTCATCATATCAATGTACATCAACTGTTTACTTTCATGCAACAATTTAAAGGTTGAAACGAGTGGAATTATCGATAGGAATGACGAGATTCTTATAAAAAGTTTATAATAAAAAGAAAATCTAGTGTTTTTGAGTGAAGCACTCACGAAAAATAAACATTTGTTTCAGTCACTCATGAGATCATTTTTGGTATTCACTCAAAACACTAGATATCTTCTATACATGTACATCTTGTTTAACAGAGCTCATAGAGCTCTGTCAAACAATATCAATATATAATAAATTAAATGCTGTATCATGATTCTATTCATTTATTTATTTAATTGGTGTTTAACCCTTTGAACCCTGGTGGTATCTTCCATGTCAGTTCCATGGTAGCAATAGGAAAAGTCCATATTTATTATTTGGGGGTAGACCAATTAATATTTTCAAAATGCAGCCTTAGGGCTGCACGTTGAAAATATTGATAGGTCTACACCACACATTTACCTTGCAGTCGTCCCCTTTAATGACATTATGGCGTAGCTTGTGACTGAGCCGGAAAAACAGCCTCTGGTGTTCAAAGGTTAAGGTCTCATATTTCTGCACAATGGATAATGATTGCAACATGAGATTAAGTCAAGACCAGCCAATCCTTAATACCAATGTTGCCTGTTTTAGAGGACTTCCATGCATTGGTGACTGGGTCCTATTTCACCAGTAACACAGGACTTGTTTAACTTCACTTCCCAGGGTTCCCATGGGAGGTATCATAAGTCTTGGATAGATCACAGCAGCGAAACAATTAAAAAAATAATCATAAAATTTATCTTACAACAAGAACGTATTTCCCCTAATACAAGTAAAAACATCTAGAAAACTGCAACTGCATGTGCGATCATTCGATTTAGAACTTTTGTTTACCTGCAGTCACTCAACTGGCATTGAGTTATGAACATGTTGAGGCCACCGTTTTTAATAACAGTACATTGTAATTAAATGTTAAATAAACCAACTTCTCAATGAAATAAATTAAGACTGGATCACTTTTTGTCATGATGATATTTTTATATAGGTCTACCATGTGCTAACCCTTTACCCAACATAACAACCAAAACTGGCCAGCGCTATTCACAAAAAATCACCAATTAATTTTCATTATATTAGTTATGCAAAAATTTTGTTTGCAACTGTTGTCTGCTTTTTATGTTAGGTAAAGGGTTAAACTTGACAAATATAGACAAAGAAATACAGAGCTGTAACACCACTATAAACATCAGTAGTAATAGTTCAAGAAGAACAATGAATGAGAATTACATCATACACAGCACAAGAATACAATACCATGACATCATGATTTTCAATCATAAATGAAAGTGTCAATGACACTGTAGCTCAACTTGTCAAGACAAAGACATGTACATGCATAGTATGTGACACAGCAATGACAAACATCTAGGTAATGACCTGACAACAAAGGTACATATAAAGTATTGTAATGGTCTGTACATAAATACTGACCGTTGCCTGTAACAAATGTATAGGTAAAGTATTGTAAAGGTGGGTGACAGTCAGATGCTAAACTAGAAAAAAATCTTTGAGTCCCAGAGTGGGTCTGACTGAACCACAAAATATTTGTTCTCATAGCACAGTGATAATAAAGGCACCCCAAAACACACTCGTTCCTGTCCCAAGGTGAAAACAAAGGTACCCAAGAAGTTTTGTGAAGATCAGTTCATAAATACGAGCTGTATAGAACTCGTGACAAAAAAACTGATTAGACCTAATTTTGGTACAAAATGGCCACTGGCAGCCATCTTGAATTTTGGACAGCACCCAGAAACACCCATTCTCATCCCAAGGTGATAACAAAGGTACCCAAGAAGTTTTGTGAAGATCGGTTCATAAATACAGCCTCTACCCTGAGCCGTATTGACATGTGTGCTTACATTGTGTAAGTAGCACTGAATAATTCAAAGTTCATCTAATTTGCATAATTTCTGCACGAAAAAAAACCCCTTACAATATGTGATGTATTCCATGTTACTAAACATTCATACAAAAATTTATTCAAATCAGAACTTTCATACAGAAGTTTTGTACAAAAGAATGATTGCACTAATTCTGGTACAAAATGGCAGCTGGTGGCCATCTTGAATTTTGGACCACACACAAAAACACTCGCTCTCATCCCACGGTGATAACAAAGGTACCCAAGAAGTTTAGTAAAGATTGGTTCATAAATATGGGCTCTAGTCTGAGCCATATAGAAGTTGTGTACAAACATGCCAAGACCAATACTGGGTCTGGACCTGCATCGCTGCATGCAATTGAATCAGCAAACAGGAAGTGGCTGCACGGCAGATCTGAAAATTGCATACACGATACAACTGATCATTATCAGGCTCCAGATGAAATATAAAATCAATCCCTTGCATAGAAGCCGAGAAAAGTTTTACGTAAAATTTCAATGTTCAGTGGGTACAGTAAAACTTCAAAGTATCGGCAAACAGGAAGTGGCTGCACGGCAGATCTGAAAATTGCTTACACGATACAACTCATCATTATGAAGCAGCAGACCAAATATAAAATCAATCCCTTGCATAGAAGCTGAGAAAACCTTGACGGAAAATTTCAGTATTCCGTGGGTACAGTAAGATTTCAAAGTATCGGCAAACAGGAAGTGGCTGCACGGCAGATCTGAAAATTGCTTACACGATACAACTCATCATTATGAAGCAGCAGACCAAATATAAAATCATTCCCTTTCATAGAAGCCAAGAAAACTTTGACGGAAAAAGTGTTTCGGATGGATGGACTGACGGACGGACAGACTGACGGACAGAGTCAAGCGGTTACTAGACCTGCTTTGCCGATGGCGACGCAGGTAAAAACTGATTAGACCTAATTGCGGTACAAAATGGCCACTGGCAGCCATCTTGAATTTTAGACCGCACCCAGAAACACTCGTTCTCGTTGCAAGGTGATAACAAAGGTACCCAAGACATTTCGTGAAGATCAGTTCATAAATACAGACTCTAGCCCAAGCCGTATTGACATGTGTACTTGCTGTGTGATAGTCGCACTGAAAAAATCAAAGTTCATCTAATTTGCATAACTTCTGCACGAGAAAAAAAACAGTATTATATGTGATGTATCCCATGGTACTAAACATTCACACAAAAAATTATTCAAATCAGCACTTTCATATGAAAGTTCTGTGCAAAAATCTGATTGCACCTAATTTTGTACAAAATGGCTGCCATCGGCCATCTTGAATTTCGGACCGGAACCCAAAACACTCGTTATCGTCCCACGGTGATACCAAAGGTACCCAAGAAGTTTCGTAAAGATCGGTTCATAAATACTGCCTCTAGCCCGAGCCGTATTGGCATTTGCACTTACAGTGCTGAAAGTTACACCAAAAAACATCAAAATTAGTCTAATTTGCACAATTTACGCACGAGAAAAAAAAACCATATTATATGTGATGTATCCCATAGTACTAAACATTCATACAAAAAATTATTCAAATCAGAGCTTTCATATGGAAGTTCTGTACAAAAAACAGATTTCTGCATCGTCGGTACAAAATGGTGGCTGGCAGCCATCTTGAATTTGAGACCGCACCCAAAAACACTCGTTCTCGTCCCACAGTCATAACAAAGGTACCCAAGAAGTTTTGTAAAGATCGGTTCATAAATACGGCCTCTTGCCCGAGCCGTATCCAATTGTTGACAAACGGACAGACAGACGGCCAGATGGACAGACGGATGACAGACGATGGGCCATGACAAAAGCTCAAATTTGGCTTCGCCAAAGTTGAGCTAAAAATCAGTTCATAGATGTTGAATAACTGTACCCAATCTCTTTGTTATGTGAATGAATCAAAAAGGGAGGAATATTGTAAGGTAAATTGGTTATTAACATCATTTGGGTTACCTAGATGGTGTATTGAAGTCTCGACCTCGCCTCTGGGTCATATATCGACTTGTCATAATGGACTTGTTATTTATTTATTTATTTATTATTTATTTATTTATTGGTGTTTAAGGTCATATGCACAATGGCTAATCATGACCGTGACAGTTTTACGGGTGGAGGAAGCTGGAATACCCAGAGAGAAACACCGAGCGGCTGCCAGCTCCCCAACATCGTAGCTCCGCACTGCAGCACAGGAAGGGTTAGATTGGTTGAAGACATGCGCACCATCGGCGTGCAGTACGCCTTTTACACGGCGTAATCATGCCCCCATGTGGACAATTGGGGGGAACTTGTTGTTATATGACCAGAAATGAGACCTCGATTTCAATACACCATTTCATAAACACACATGGTGGTAACAACCTGTCTGGAACAAAACTGTCACTTGTTTGGGATATTATGATGAGTTGATAGCAAAGATGTTGAGAAGAGCCCAATGGGAATTGGTTTTGTAAGCTGCGGAAAAGTGTTAATTCATTTCACTAACTGGTAATGGTAGAATTAGGTAATGTTTTATAGCATAATGAAATCAAGCTGTACTTTTACCACTAGGTATACAAATGCTGTAATGGAAAAAAATTGTCTTTTCTAAAACCATTTATCAGTCTGCCTGCCTCAGAGAAGTTAGAAGTATAGCAATATATACAGACAAGCATGTCATTTTTCTCTTATGATATAAAAGCAAGAAATTGACTGCCAAAATGATTGGGTGACTCACTGTAATCCTCTATCAAAACCCCAAAGCAAAGAACAGGGGCAGCAGAATATTTTTTAAAGTTAGGGTAAGGAGGTCTTAAATTAGTTCTTTCAATGGGTCATCATAGTACATGGATGTCAAATCCATCTGCTGTGAATGTCTAAGGCCTAAGCTATATTAAAGGGGCTTGGAAGGTTCTCTCCCAGAAAAATTTTGACTCTGTGATATTAGATGGAGTCTTCTGGTGTCTTTTGAGATGAAAATCCATTTTATTTTTGGAGTTAGTAAAATGTTTTTCCTTAGTTTCTTTGTGTATTGTGATTTAACGACACTTTCAATAGCCATGGTCCCATCATTTCCTACAGTTTTTATGGGTGGAGGAAGCAGGAGTTCCTGGAGAGAACAATTGAGCAGCGGCGAGCAGCAGTCAATCTCCAACTTACAAAGTCTTCACAAGCAGAGTTAGCAGCAGCTGAATGCAAGTGCACCATCGACATGCACTATGACTTAGTGAACAGCACAACCATAACCCAACATTGGCAAAGAAGATTAAGTGTCTTGCCAAAGGAACAATGCAAGGAACAATTCAGTTACCACTGACCTTTCGGTTTGAAGTTCAGTGCTCTAACCCAAACCAGGAAATAAGCAGACTGTCATCTGCAAAATGAGGTCCCCAGAGGGTGAATTTAGTGATGCTACCCTGCACAGCAGAGTAGCATAACTAAATTTACCCTCTGCGAATCTCAATCTGAATCAGGGTCTCAAAACTAAACAGAAAGAAGTACCAAGAGGATAAATTGGGCCAGTGTATGGGATAGCATCATCAAATTCACCCTCTGGGGACCTCATTTTGCAAATGTCAGACTGCTTATTTTCAGGCCTGCTCTAACCACTGACCCACCACATCCCTGTTTTTTTCTTTAGCAACATATTCAAACTGCCATGCTCATCAGTGAATGATTAGTTTATCAAGCCTGCTGTTTTCAAAATTTTATGTAACCCATTTATCGTTCATCTGGTCTGAGCTTTGGTAACTTATAGTGTGTTCCTCTGTACTTCAGGCAACCTATTAGGTAACCTAAATATATATGTATCGCAACTATGCTGATATATGAACTGTTGTATCATAGCCAAGTTCTTACTCCTATGGGCAATATCCTGGTGAATAAAGCTGAATCCTTAGAAACAATAATGGCATGGGCTAGCATGCTGCAGAAGAATATGACATCCATAATCACTATTTGTGGCAGAGACATGAATTATTGCCATTCCTAATTTTGTACCTATGCTACATCTTGAGATGATCAACAGTTTAATATGATGTTGAGCATCAACCAATCATCAACCAATTTGGTGTGACCCATTTTTTTTTTCCACTTGTTTTTCATTTTAGGCAACCCCTACGTGATCCAAACAGCCTTTCGACTCAAAATCGACAGGCCTGGTTTATTATTAATGACACAATATGTTCAATTAATTATTCAATTACTGAAACAGTTAAATATTAACTTAACTAACTAGTTCTAAATGAGTAACCCATTACTGGTTTTACTGTTAGCTGCCACCTTTTTTATATTTTCTGACACTTCATGATTTTAAAACTACAAACATAGCGATACAAGTTATCACAAATTTATCTGAATATCAGCTTATCCACACAAGTTTATCCTTGCATACAACAATAGTGGACCCTAGCTACTTAGTCCATTTGGAACTGGAAGGATTCAAGCGACAACAGAAGTTTTAAACAAAATCAACTTTTTTTAAAACTTTTGATATTTGTCTTTGGTCTTCGATTCTTAGAAGAAAAAACCCACATGGCCGGAGAAAAAAAGGTGTGTGTGTGGGGTGGGAGGGGGATATTATTACTCTACTGTGAGAATATAGCAAACATTTATCTCAGGCTTGTCATCCATGTAATCAATGGCTATTTATGACAAAATATAACTTAGAACTTATATGTTACATAATGATTTTTGAGTACCAGCTATCAGTGTCAGCTATGACAAGTGTTACTTTGTCTCTTAGTCTGAGATCAAATATTCTGTTCACAATTAACCATTTACCTAATCAATCACCTCCCACCCACCACCTACATAATTTACAAATTGACCAGTTGTAAAAAAAAAATTTAATTATTAAACCCTTTTACCCAATGTAACGGCCAAAACTGGCCAGTGCTATTCTAAAAAAATCGCCAATTAATTTTCATTATTTCTTTCATTTTTTTGCTCAAAAACATAGGTTATGACCCCTCGTTGGAATGAGTTCATCGAGCATGTTCCAATGAGGGGGTCATAACCTATGTTTTTGAGACAAAAAATTAGTCATTCAAGAATTTTTTTTGCAAGTGTCATCTGCTTTTCATGTTTGGCAAAGGGTTAAATTTCAACAAAACCATATCATGTGATCTCTCGCTGGAATGAGCTCATCAAGCTCATTCCAATGACAGTCACAGATATCGTTTTGTTTGAAGTTTTTGAAAAATCTGAAAAACAAATTATTAAAATAACAAACTGCAAGGCCTATGCATTGGTTAAAGGGTTAAACGTTCCTTGTTTATTATTTTTTAATCTACCTAGTTATTGTGATGGTATGTTAGCAAATCCTTCTATCCTTTTCATGCATTTTCTCCATATTTATGTCATCATCACAATGAAATAATATTTACCTAACCCAACAAAACACTTGCTAAGGCCACACAAAATAAATTATTTGATTCTCAGGCATTTTGTTAAAAAATCAGTGAGGGAGCTGGAGGGAGGGAGGATTTTATTTTTAATTTTTATTTTTCTTTAGCAAAAAAGTGAGCAAACATGGAGAGGATTTCCGCTGTCTTTTTACCTACAGAAATAGATGCTCTTCATATTATCTTTGAAGTAAAAGTATTTAATTTATGGGGATTTGCCTCATTACAATTTATGGGAGAGTGCCTTTAGGCACTCTCTCTGGGTCTCCCTTAGTTTGTACTGATGCTGGAAGACAGTGAAAGGCAATAAAAATGTCCAATGAGGGGGTTCAAATTCAATGAGGGATTTCCTGAGAATCAAAACACCTTTTTTTAGCCTAAAAAAATCCTTTTTGGAATAAGTAAAATGTACATTTTTGCCCCAAGATATAGCTTATGACCCCTCACTGAAACAAAATTCAATGAGGGCATATAAGCTATGTTTTTGGAGGCAAAATTTGAAGAAAGAAAAATTGGAGTGGCATTTTGTGTGTACACCACTGGCTGTATATGGTAGTTATGTTGTATAAAAGGATTAACAAGGGATTCTGACATTAGAGGCAGGGGCGTAAGTCCTGGGGGTGTGTGGGGTGTGAGTGTTATACCCACCCCACCAAGAAATTGTATTCAGATCTTCTGTTCACAGGGCAGCAAGTAGGGCAAGTTATCCAGTTACCACAGTACAAGGCCCATGCAAATACTGCTCTGCCAAGGAATTATTTGCAAGAATGTTGCCCTGCCTAACAGAATAGATCTGAACAGCTAGGGCACGCTGGACACCTGCTATATCTTGGTCTCGTACAACTTCCATCTCAATTCATATGCCGTGCTGCAAAAGGAGGCCAGGGTGTCCTTATAAATTCAACAATTCTATTTAGATATATTCATTTATCTTCCTGTGTGGAGTGCCCTGCCCTACCAGGCATCCAATATCATATGATATGTACTATTGAAAGCACTTGAAAAGGTGATATATATACAGGGCAATATGCGCTGACAGTTGGGCAGAATGATGATTCCTCCCCCCCCCCCCCCCAAGGGTGCCCTTGTAAATTCAACAATTCCATTTAGATATATTCATTTATCTTCCTGTGTGGAGTGCCCTGCACTACCAGGCATCCGATATCATATGATATGTTCTATTGAAAGCACTTGAAAAGGTGATATATATGCAGGGCAATATGCACTGACAGGTGGGCAGAATCATGACTCCCTCCCTTCCCCCCCCCCAATATTTTCAGTAGTTACAGGCCTAATCAGAGGGCAAGATGATACAGATACAGTTTATAATAAAGATCAGAATGGAAAGGAATAATTCAGGAATAAATTATGCATTCTATGATACAACCTTTGCTTACATTGGATGCTATCAAGACTATTATGATACTGCCATGTAAACAACAAGTGTTTTTTGTAGGTATATATTATACCAATAAACATCTGTCTGACTTCAGATACTACATACTGGTGTTCTCATTAGTGATTACTGTTGCCAAATCTTGTCATGTTCAAGTACCAGATGATGGGTGTTGGTGTTTTACATGAAATTCAACAGACTGGGTCATGTCATGACAAACCCATTTTCTCAACAACAGAATATTAATCAACATGAAAAAATTAGAATTTATATCCACTAAGATCATGCTTACTGCTACATGTATGTGGTTTTTACTAGGGCTGTGTGGCATTGAAATTTCAAGTTCGGTTTCATTATAGGTATTTTTAAGATGATTTACGTAAGTATTGCTGTGGAATTCGATGTCGACAATATACTGACACCATTATCAATATCAAATAGTAATTTGGCAGGACTTATATTTTATCTAAATCTGGGAGAATCCATTTGGATAGTTGTGAAAACGGTTGCAAGAATCCATACTGTAGGCTGGTATGAGTGTCCCAAGATCCCATGGCGCACCCTTGGTTGAACCCCTGTTGTATATTGACTACACATGTTAACCCTTTACCCACACAACTTTACAATTTATAAAACATAAACTGAAATCTGATAATTTAAAAAAAAATAAACAATATTTACCAATAAAACCCTACAAATATGGATGTCATTGGAACCGGCTCATTGAGAAAGTTCCAATGACAGCCTTATTTGTACAATTTTATTGACAAAGTGTCAGCATATTTCAGGTCATATTAGCCCTGTATTGGTTAATCTGCTGCTGCTATGTTAGGTAAAGGGTTAAATAGACTCAATTCTTTTCATGCGAATCGTAGGAGAGGTGCTGCGAGAATCTATATGTATTCTCGCTGGCTTTCTTGTGCAAATCTTTGCGTGAATCGATTCTCGGATTCTCATCGAATTATAAGCCCTGTTTGGGTACATTTCCCAGCTGTTACTTTCTCTCAGCTTTTGTGTCACATCATATTTATTTATTTATTTATTTACTGGCATTCATGGTCACTTTCAGCACTGACCTGGGAATAAGCCCAGGAGGTTGTGAAGTAAAGGAGGGCAAACGTATATGGGTGAGCTTATTTTCGAGACATGAAGCCTGTATGAGAATACTGACGTATAGTTGACCCAAAGTTAGGTGACTTGGTCAATCCATAACAAAAAGATGCATTAACCCTTTAACTTACGAATCGGCTGCATGTGCTGAACAGTTGAAAAAAATATTCAAAACTATATCAAGTGAACTCACCCCACCCACCCCAACCACCCACCCTCTCCCTCCCCCCATTGGAATAAGCTCATCGAGCTCATTCCAAAGAGGGGTAACATGATATGGTTTTGTTGAATTTTTTGAAACTTTTGAAGAAAAATATAATTAAAACAAGTGCAACGCCAATCGCCAGTGATCAAATAATAGTCCCCCACGGTTGGGGGTGTCACCAAACAAATTGTGGACTTGAGTCTGATGAATGTAGGAAGACTGAAAGCAAAGCACCAAAATATCTCTAAGACAGAGGTGGTAACAGGACACACCAACATAATTTATATAATACAAAAATGGCTGACAAAAAGCTTAAGTTTGTCTAATTTGCATAATTCATGTGCGATAAAAATCTGTAAAATATGTTATTTTTCTTATGCTGCTACACCTCCATATCAAAAAATATTGAAATCAGAAAGGTTGTTGAGAAGTTCTAGGCAGGAAACTAATTACATGCAATTTCCAACAAAAATGGCCACCAGTGAGCCATCTTGAATTTTTTTCGAACACAATTGACGTGCATCATCTTTGCATAATGTCTGACTGAAACGCCACCATTCAACCATCTCGGAGATACAAGTGGTAACACGTAAGAGGGACAGACAGACTGACTGATAGACAGAGAGACTGACAGATGGACAGACTGACAGATGGCTGGAATGCTTCCATAAGTCCTGTTAACGGTGAAAGCATGAGGAACTAAAAACAAATTTTTATATCATGTGCATTGGGTAAGGGATTCTTTTTCATTGTAACAATTTGCTAGTATGGCTGTCATCCATGTTGTCATTCCAAAAGGTGCACTGGGCCTATTTACATCAAGCTGGAGACTCTGCATCTGAAATCAGAACTGTTGGTAGGTGGGCTTATTTTAAATTTTGTGCTTATTTTTGGGTCTGTATAGTAGGGATGACCTTAAGTTTAGGTTAAATCTAATAACTTGTGAGTAGAGTATGAGAAAATACAAAGTCCATGTCACTCATTTTAGATAATGTTCCGCCGTCCAATCTTTAACTGTTTGGCTGATGCCAGGAATATTTTTCAATACTTAAATTTCAGTATTTTGAGATTCCCTTGATGCAGTTAATTAACATTGGCATGAGAATGATAGCAAATGGTATTGGTAGGGAGGGGTTATAGCAGTCAATTTTTTTTTCTGCATGTACAAAACATTGCCTAATTGGCACCGGGGTGGGGGGGGTGGGGGAGGATTGGGGCAAGCCAATAACTCTGACAATTTTCATCAGATAATGGTAGTCAACAAACTTGAGATAGACATTGTTCCCAAGATATATAAACCAAAAACAATTTTTATTTGGTTACCAATGTTTAAGTTATGCCATAAACAAGCATTACACAATATTTTTTAACAAAAGGCAATAACTCCCATAATTTTAATCGGATATCACTGGTCATTGAACTTGATGTCGACATTGTTGCAACAGAGACAAAGATTGAAAAGAATTGAAATTCATTAACTATTGTTCAAGTTATGCCATAAACAAGCATTACATGATATTTTTTATTAAACAAAGGGCAATAACTCCCATAATTTTCAACAGATATCGCTGGTCATCAAACTGTAGACATTGTTGCTTTTGAGACATACACCAAAAAGAATGAAAATCTGTTGACCATTGTTCAAGTTATGCCATAAACAAGATTTACAGGATATTTTTATAGCAAAGAGATGTCAGTGGTCATCAAACTTAACGTTGACATTGTTGCTATAGAGACATACACCAAAAAGAATTTAAATCTGTTAACTATCGTTCAAGTTATGCCATAAACAAAGTTTGGATGGATGGATGGATGAACAGATGGACAGACAGAGATGGACAGGGCTCTTCACTAAATCCCTCCCTTGTGGGGGGGGGGGGGGGGGGGGGGGGGGCAATAACCAAATATGGAAGCAATTGCTTGCATAGGTTCTTAACTGTAACAATTTGAACAATAGCAATGCTGGAATATGCCCATGAGCTCTGATGAGCTGCTCAAATTACACCCCACCTTACATTTATATTTTTTCAGCAAGCTTATAAAACAAAATAGGCTTGGACTAAAGTACATGTTTGTCTTGGAATGTGCTATTGTTATTGTCAGTATTGTTTGTAACAGACTGATGTTATTATACTGGTGTGCAGACCAAGTTTTAAGACCAAAATACCATAAAAAATAAAATTATTGCAAAAAATAAAGTTATTGCATGGAAATTAAAATCTATTTTTGCAATCCCAATCATCAAAACTTTATCTGCAATCTGAGAATGAAGTCATGTATAAATTTATTGCATGGAAACCCAAATCTTTTTACAGTAATAATAACCAAAAGTATTTCCACTTACTGACATATCGGCAATCGGTGTATATATTTATCGTTTCACAGAAGGAAACTAAATTTATTCCACAGAAATCAAAAATCTATTTATAGTAACAGTGACTTTGACTACTGACCTTAAACACAAACCAGTCATCAACAGCTTATAGCCAATCGGTGCATGAAGTTACACACAAAAAGAAACTAAATATATTCCACTGAACTTAAAAAATCTAATTATAGTAAATTTGTTGTCCACCGGGAGTAACTGTGTTGTGTCCTTGGGCAAAGCATTTAATCCTGATTACCCACCTGGGGGTATGGTGGCACTACATTATTACGAAGGCAAACGAGGTGACCCTGGCTTTTAAAAGTGTCATTAAACCCCAATAAACAAAAATTATAGTAACAGTGACCTTGACCTCCCACCTATTGCAGGCAGATGGATGGACAGTCAAATGGATGAATGACTGAAAAGAGAAACTCTATACGATTTTAAGGAATTATCTTCAACTGCTAAAAAGTTGCAGCATATTGAAAACTTTGAAATTCTATTTTCAGTAATGGCAACCATAACCTTGAACCTAGTGACATAGAGTTTCAAGAAATTATCTTAAAGGGTTCAAATGTTATAGCCCATTGTTGAGAGCTATCGTTTCAATAATGCTTATGCATCACCTCGGCTAAAAGAAGTGAGAAAAAAATTACTACCAATGAGCTCAGTCAAACAAGGTTGAATTGGTTAAGTTCCTAGTGGCATTATGAGAAAAATTTGCAGCTGGAAATGTGGGTATTTTGACATCAGTGTGTAGAAGGTTGAACACTGCTCATCAAATATCCTATCTATAATTATCTGTGGCCTCTTCTGGCATGTGTTTGTCTGGATAGCATTGCCTCAGACTTTTACCTAACGTATCAACCACATCCAGCCTGCATTTATACACAACAGTTTTTTTGGTTTTGTAACTTTTTCAGTTTTTTCACTTCCAAAACAGGTTTGTCCTATGATGAGTCCTAAGCTAAGTTTCAGAAGCCAAAAAACGCAACTTTTTATGTATTTAACCCTTTACCCAATGCAGACGATATCAAAATTTATTAATTTAAATATCTTTTTTTAATTTTTTTTTTTAAATTTCAACAAAACTATATCATGTGACCCCTCATTGGAACGAGCTCGTTCCAACAAGGAGTCACATGATATGGTTTTGTTGAAATTTTTCGAAACATAATATTTTTTCAGCTGCTGAATCTGCATATTATGCGGGCTGATGCGGGCAATTCATTGAGTAAAGGGTTAAGAAAGGAACTTAGGGTTAAGAAAGGAACTTGCCAATCAACTGCAACAAAACAGTTGGTGAGTATAACTTATTTTGTCAAACGAAAACAATTGAACACTCTCAAGCTTTTTTTCCCTTATAAGCAGCTAATGTGCAGCTTAAGCAACTGTTAAGCCATAAGATTTATTTGACAAAAAACAAAAGCTTAACCACAAGATTTGCTACTTTTGTAAAACTGACCAGTTTCTTTAGAGGTTAAATCTATCAGCTTATCCCTTTACCTAACGAATCGGCCGCATCCGCCAATGTAAAATACAAATTGAACAGTTGAAAAAATATTATTTTTCAAAACATTTCAACGAAACCATATCATGTGACCCCTCAGTGGAACGAGCTTATTGGGCTCAATCCAATGAAGGGTCACATATGGTTTTGTTGATTTTTTTTTTAAAATTTGATAAAAACAATAAATTTTGATATTATCTGCATTAGGTAAAGGGTTACAGTAAGTGCATTGTCGGTGTGACAAAGCAGGATCATGAACACTATCTGGCCTATTTTGAATATCACTATTGACAGCATGCTATTAAATTCTATTGATTTTTTCCACAAAATCAGCATTAAATTATAATCATGCATTTAAAACATTGATGGAGATACGGTTCTAGTCAACAATGTTTGCTGAACATTGAGAACTAATGTACCTGTGAATCAGCTGATGACATTATCTCTTTTATCCTATTGAAAAGTTGGAATTGCAATAGGAATACAAGAGTATCTGAAAATCTATTCAATTGACTTGACTTATTTCTTCAGTTTTTCAACTTTATGAAGTGGTTGGGGTACAAAATAAAAGCCACTAACTAGCAAGGTTCATCCAGATCTTTTATTCCATGGTAAACTAGTCACTTTATGCATCAGTGGTCAAGATTTTGGGACTCAGCTAATATATTTGTCTCTTGATTTTGGGGGGGGGGGGGGGGGGGGGGGTGGTGGAGGGGGTGCAATATGCACCTCAGCAGTGTGGTGGATCTAGGATTTGGGACAATCATGGGTGCTAGCAATTTGGTGATTCCCACACTCCCTCTCGATGTCAAAAGTCAGCTTATAATAGTTCAATGAACAGGAGGAACAACTGTAAGTATGTATGGTAGGTAGTGATCTCCTAGTGTTAACCCTTTACCCAACGTAACAGCCAAAACCGGCCAGCGCTATTCCCAAATATCGCCAATTAATTTTCAAAATATTTTCATTTTTTGTCTCAAAAACATAGGTTATGACCCCTCATTGGAACGAGCTCTTTGAGCTCGTTGCAATGAGGGGTCATAACCTATGTTTTTGAGACAAAAAATGAAAAAAATTATGTTATTCAAGAATTTGTTTTGCAAGTGTCGTCTGCTTTTCATGTTAGGTAAAGGGTTAATGTGGATAATAATGTGTTTTTCTATAGGCTTGGATGCGTAGGCTTTTTGTTTGGATTTGTTGTGACTTCGAACAAGTGACGCATCCAGTAGTTTCCAAACAAACTTCCAGGTTTTTTTCTTTGTTCCCCACTAGTGTTTCTAGCAAAGTCTTGAGCTTGGGCTGGTCTAGGGCAAAAAACCTGTGCCATAATCGGTACAAAAATGTTCAGGAATTATGGATAATAAGTTTAGTCAATGAATGATCATGCCAAGAAAGTGTCTTGAAATTTAAAAAGGGTTAAAAGGAGACCAAAAACTGCAAACATCTTTTTTTTCAATCCGATTAGAAATAAAAGGTTACTAACCAAATATTGGACAAATTTACTGTATTAACCCTTTACCTAACATGAAAAGCAGACAACACTTGCAAACAAAATTTTTTAATAACTATTTTTTTTTTATTTTTGGCTCAAAAACATAGGTTATGACCCCCTCATTGGAACGAGCACAACGAGATCGTTCCAATGAGGGGTCATAACCTATGTTTTTGAAACAAAAAATGAAAAAATAATGAAAAGTAATTGGCGATTTTTTTACAATACCACTGGCCGGTTTTGGCCGTTACGTTGGGTAAAGGGTTAATAAAGGCCAATAAATCAGTCCAAAATTGTTGTTTCTATCAACTGCATACATGTTGCATAACTTCAATGTGTTGTACCTAACCATTCCCTAACTTTTCAACTCTCGACATTACAAATTATAGCAAGAGGCAGCTAACATGCAACCAGTCAATAAAGGGCAATAAATCTGTCCAAAATGATTTTTTTTCAACATCTATATACCTGTTGCATATCTTCATTATGTGGAAAACAATGCCCAAAAGGTGTCAAATTTTTACATTCAATGCTGTAGGATAAGTTGATTACACCATGAAGGTACCCCGAATTTCAAAACATTAAATATTTACAAACTGGAAAAAATGTGTGGAAGAAACTCACACAACATAGGTATTGTTCCCCTATGATGCTCTATCACAACATCGAATATTATTCAAATCGGAGTACCGGTGGCCAAGATACAAGGAAAAGTGTTGGTACAGTTGGACAGACAGTTGGACAAACAAACAGACTGAGGTCTCCACTAGACACCCCTTCAAGTTTTCATATCGGGGGCATAATAAGGGGCACAAAATTTGTCTAAAATTATTTTTTTACTATTTTTTTCTATCATATGTATGGATAGATAAATGGATATGTTTTATTAATAACAATCTGTTTACACCATAGAGATAACATGACCAGATTGGCTGTCTATCTGTCATCCCACCTCTATATATGATGCACATATTCAATGTGTCTGAAACAATGCTCTAAAGTTTCACCTCTCGGCATGAGAAACTGTAGCAAGAGTTGATTACAGCATGAAGGCACCCAACATGCTCATCCATTCATATGTTGTAAGTCGATGAAGGGCAATAACTGTGATTGTAAAAATGATCTTTTAAAGTCTTCTATACACACACTGTACATCTTAAATATCTGGGTAACAACATCCAAAAGTTTCAAATCTCTTCATTTAAAACTGTAAGAGGAGTTGGTCACACCACGAATGTTCTGAAAATGCAGATGCACAAACAAATTGATGGATGGATGGAACTCATTTCTGTCACCCTCCTCAGAACATAGGGGGACAATCACTACCACACGACTAGGCTTGTGGGGTTGTGAAGTGTGGAAAATGCTCTTAACTGGTTGGGAGCTGGAAGCCCAAATATGGGCACATGAAAAGTGACAGTACCACCATTAAAAGATGTCATATTCTGTGGATGTGTTTCATATACAGTTAAAAGCAAAAATATTTCGTTCATATAAATTTGTTTTGTCATTTATTGGAGCACTCTCCTAGGCATTCTCCAATGACCTGTAACAAAACAGTTCCCACAAATAAATTTTTACCCATGGAAATATTTAGAACTCTACCAGTTAAGGTTTAATTGCACAGACCTGCTAATTGTATAATTTTATGACAAAGCTGGTACAGTGGAGGCCACTAAATTGGATATTTTTTTACTGAATTACCCTGTTAATTGCACATAACTTCCAAATACCAGACTATTTACCATACCTTCCATACAAATATTACCTGATAATTGATGTTGTAGAGTAAATCCCTGTTAATTGATTAAACAAGAGCACCACGTAGCGGGACATTATACGCCCATTTTGTATTTTTGAAGGGTTGGGGTAAGGATGGTGGTGTGGGTGAAAAGTGTTCGGACCAACCCCATATTCAAACTTGACCTGTATTTTGTTGTGATTAAACAACATACTAAGTTTGGAACCAATCGGAAAACAAATAATAAAAGTTATCATCCGGAAACCAAATATTTGATGCATTCTATGTCCAACAAGGGCCATAATTCAGGGGAACTTCGAAGTTTGAACTGACCCCATATTCGAACTTGACCTGTCTTTTGTTTCGATTAAACCACATACCAAGTTTAGGAGTCAATCGAAAAAAAAATACTAAAGTTATCATCTGGAAACCAAATGTTGGAACAGACAGACCGACAGATGGACAAATGGATGGACAAATGGACAGACAGACAGACTGATTCCATAATTCGACGGTTTTTCAACAGGCGTATAAAAAATCAGTCAGGCCATACTAAAGTTATAATCCGAAAAACACAAAACGCACAAATTCACGAGGAATAACTCTTGAAACGTACATGCGATTTTGGCCGAAAGTGAACTTGAGCTATGCTTTGTGGTCATAAACAAAATCTGAGAATTTGAAACAAATTAGTCAAGGCAAAGTAAAGTTATCATCCGGAAACCACATAATTCACAAATTTGCAATCATTCAAGGGAAATAACTATGGAATGGTACATGCGATTATGGCCAAAGGTGAACTTGAGCTGTGCTTTGTGGTCAAAAACAAAAAAATGAAAATTTGAAATAAATCGGTCAAGGCAAACTAAAGTTATCATCCGGAACCACAAAATCCACAAATTTGTAATCATTCAAGGGAAATAACTCTGGAAAGGTATAGGCGATTGTGGTCAAAAGTGAACTTGAGCTGTATTTTGTGGTCAAAAACAAAAAAATGAAAATTTGAAATAAATCGGTCAAGGCAAACTAAAGTTATCGTCCGGAAACGAGAAGTTGGGCTAAATTCCCATAAATAAAGGGCCATAACTCTACTGCAAATGGGCCGCTAGAAACGGAAATTGAACCCATCCTGTATTTTGTCATACTAAATCCACATGCCAAATTTAACTCAGCTCAAACCGTTACAACTAAAGTTATCGTCCGGAAACGAAATGTGTCCATGGACGGACAGACAGACAGACGGGTGGAGAAACCATTCACATAATACATCCCGTTTTTAAACGGGCATATAAAAACAACATCAGAAAAATTTGGTGTCAATCCATCAAGGCGTTCGACTTTAAATGAAGGGAAACCAATTTTTTTCGAAAGATTGTGTTTTCAAAGAGCCGTAACTCTGTATCGGATGGACTGAGAAACACCAATATTGAACTTGACCTGTATTTCATTGCTAAAAACAACATCTGAAAAATTTGGTGTCAAGGCGTTCAGCTTTAAATGAACGGAAACCAATTTTTTTAGAAAAATTGTGTTTTCAAAGGGCCATGTCTCTGCAGCAGATGGACTGAGAAACACCAATATCGAACTTGACCTGTATTTTATTGCTAAAAACAACTTCTGAAAGTTTGATGCCGATCCGTCAAGGCGTTCAACTTTAAATGAACGGAAACCAAATTGTTTATGGACAGACAGACTGATAACATAATACAACCATTTTTATAAATGGGCGTATAAAAATCAAAGAGTTACTTTCACAACCACCAAATTCACATTTATAAACAAACCTCTTTGGCCTCAGTACATCCAACACAAATGTGTGAATCTCTCACATCTTGTCAAACAAGATATAATGGAATAAATGCTCATTTTATCCAAAGATGTAGGACACTCCTCCTGTTAACTGAATGTACTTGTTAAATGAAAATACTGATTGGTCTACCCAAATAATGAATATGGTCTCTTCTAATTGCTGCCATTGAACTGGCATGGAAGATACCACTAGAGTTCAAAGGGTTAATCAAGGCTGTAATGGTCAAACTCACATGGAGCAGGAAAATATTATATAGACTGTTATATGACTATCGTTTCACAGTTTTTGTGTTATACGATATGCCACTTTCATACTCACATTTCGCTATACTGTGCATGTATTGAATGTTTGACACATGCATTCTAAGAAAAGAACCATGAGTCATGATTGTTATTATTATTATTTATTGGTGTTTTAGGTCACATACTTATGCACAATGGCTAATCGTGACCGTGACAGTTTTACGGGTGGAGGAAGCCGGAGTACCCGGAGAGAACCACCGAGCAACGACGAGCAGCTGTCAGCTCCCCAACATCGTAACTCTGAACTCGGCACCGCAGCACAGGCAGGGTTAGATTGGTTGAAGACATGCGCACCATCGACGTGCAGTACGCCTCAGTACACAGCGTCACCGTGCCCCCATGTAGGCAATCGGGGTGAAGTGTCTTGCCCAAGGACACAACACGGTTGCTGCAGGTGGGAATCGAACCGAGGACGTCTCGGCTTGCAGCCTGCACCTCTACCAACTGAGCCACCGCGCCCCCCGTCATGATTGTTAATTATATAGTCTACCAATGACACAGCAATGAGATGTCTATAACAGAATAGCACCCTTCTAAGAATCATACTTTTGATTCTCATTTAATCGTCCACTTCAGTGCTGAAACAACCACAAGGATACCAGATTCAGTTGTATCTGAAGTTCGTTACTTTACTGTAATGATGGCATTTACATTCTTTATGACTTTAGTTAATTATTAACAAACAATATTAAATATCTGGGGGGAAAATGACCAGGGGGAAAGGGTCCTCCTGTCCATATAGCAGAAACCCTGCTAATGAAGGTATGTTGCTTCTTCACTTACAATAAAAACTGAACTGTACACACATCAATACTTTTTCTGCACTTGTGAAAGTGTCAATATTTTCCTACAGAATAAGCAATAAACTTTCCAATTTACTCCATCTTCAGAGCTTCAATGCTGTTAAAAACATCTGTTACAGCATTCATATACATTCATTCTTATTTTGTCTATAGTGATCTTCTGTTCTAGACAAAATCATTTTCCATCGTCTGTCTTTGCCTTTTAACCCTTGAGGGCTCGCTCAATTCTGACATTGGTTACTTTTTACTACTACAGAAGAGGTGTCTCAACAAGTAGTCCTTGCTGTTGAATGTGTTGTTAAACCTCAATAACTCCCCCCCCCCCTCCCCCCCCCCCCCCCAAAAAAAAAACAAAACAAAAAAAACAAAAAAACATGTAGTCTCTGGGCTAACTCACAAATTGCTTTCTACATACCTTGAAAGTTGTTTTTAGGCAAGTCTTGGAATTGCCTAACTACAACTTTTAAGCCACAGGGTGTATACTGTCAAAGTGTAGCAAAAATGTAAAATATATTCTGGCCCTGAAGGGGTTAATCCAGACTAAATTATTTCATTCAATGTGATATGATATTCATTTCGATTCATATGTTGATTAGTAAAAAAGGGTAAGAAAATGGACTGATACTATTTTATACCTCACAGAGGACCAGACTGAATACCATACAGACACTTTCATCTATCATCAATCTTATAGTCAAAGATGTGGCACAATGATGTATGCACTGGCTGCCCTTTGCATATGAAGATATAATCCTTTCCCAACAGGAATAGCAGACAAAATAATATTTTATTCTAATCCAGAAATAATTTAACCAGTATTGCATCACACTTGCAAATTCTTAGCATATTATATTTTATACTATTATATTAATACTATTAGTTTTGAGGTACTTGTCAAGGATTAGGACCCAATGTATTGATGTGCCATTACTATGACAATATATATATTTCTGTGTAGGGTTATGAAACAGCATTATTACCACTTTATAGGGCGTTCCCTAGTTCATTCACTGGTAGAGTGCTAAATTATTTTTGGCCACCAAAATTTGTTCATATGTCTTTACCTTGTTACAATTTATAGGAGAGTGCCTGTTGGCACTCTCCTATAAATTGTAACAAGGCAAATTTTATTAGTCTAAATAATATCATTACAAAGATAATATGAAGCACAACCACTGACTTTGAAGACTTCAAGTTGCAGTACCTGCACTTCAGAATAAAGCCCAAATATGGGCTTCCAGCACTCTACCAGTTAACAAAGTTTAACAGGGCATTACAAGAACGTAACACCCAGCTTAAAAAAGTCACGTGAAGTGTTGGGCCGTTAATGAGTTGAACATCTCATTATTACCACTTTACTGGGCGTTCCCTAGTGGATTAACAATGTTTTCACGGGCGATCAAAAGCTGTAATGCTCAGCAGATCATGTGATGTATTGGACCAGCGGGCGCTAATGGATTTCGATTTCATTAGCGCCCGGTGGCCCAGTAGGACGTCGACGGATGGAACAAGAAATTAAATCCAACATATTTCACATCAGAAACAACCCCTGTTTGCCAGATTGGCGAGTACATAATTAATTTACTCCTCCCTACAATCACTAAAACAATCAACACTTCACTTCAGTGATATTCACTTTATTGACAATGACATGCCGAAAATAGTCACATGACAAGAATTGTGTCCCATGTTTTGCTGGTGCCTCGTTTCAACTGAAACGTTTGGGTCAACGAAAGGCAAAATTATTCTTCATAAATTGAGGGCAATAAAATGTTTTGGTGTACAAATCTATCGATATCCCGTTGATCGGTCTGTGTGGAGGTGAGTACTATCCTCTAACATTTTAATCTGATCTCATGTTTCGTCTCCGATGCTGGGCTTCCAACTTACAAGTGTTTATGTTTTGCACTTTCGACGTAAACATTGGTTTGGGTCACATGACGATAATTCCCACGTGCTGTTTGTTTGTCAACAGACGACACATCTGCTTTCGAGTATGGTTTCAAAATGTCTCCTCAATCCAGTGATAATAGCGAATTAAATGAAAACCAGTAAAAGATGGTATTGGTAGGAAATCACAGATGGGGCAATAATAGTAATAACATGATTTTTAAGGGTGTTATGGTTCATTAGCATCCCTCTAGAAATGATTAACAACCCTCTGTACCATTAGCAGCCTGAGACGTAGTCTCGGGCTGCTAATAGGATCTCTGGCTGTTAATCATTTCTGTTGGGCTACTAATGAACCATAACGCCCTTAAAAATCATGTTATTGTTATATTAAACAACAGGGCAGTTCACCCTGCAGAACGTAGGTTTTTGATTCATTCATTAATGCTAAGATTTTTTTTATGGTCTGTTTTAAAAAAGATCACCAATATCCAATTAAGCAGGCTATACAGTACTTGACTATCTGATGGGTGGATATCTGACCATCCATGAGCTGCAAATTTGCTTGCCGGGGCTACTAATGTAGGTAAAATGGACCTTACCTACATTAGTAGCCCCGGCAAGCAAATTTGCAGCTCATGGACTAAAAGGTAGACTACATAGTGGAACATGTGCTTAAAATTTACTTGTTGAGTCCTTAACTTTCTATCAGTCCCTCTGTGGGAAACCTGGGAAGTGGAACACTGCAACCGATCTCTGTACAACTGGCCTCCTAGAATGCTCATTGGTCACTTACAGAAAAGTGTCTCAACTGCTGCCAACTTAGGTTAAAGGTTGTCCATTTCCCCAATGCCTTGCAACTGCCAAGCGATGAGGTCTGATAGTTATGATATAGCTATAGATGTTGAAAGTGACCTTAAATACCAATAAATAAATAAATATAAATAATTCTACTGGCCTAACAGTTAAGTAAATATCTATGGTTGATGTCAGGTTGTCATATTTCCAATCTCTCTGTGTACACAGTAATCATGGGAGAAGGTTTGGACATTGTATAAAACTGATTTGTCTCCCTTTATCACTTGTGATCAGCTGTCATCTTAACCCTTTACCTTGCGAAACAGCCATATCTGCCCAAGTAATATTCAGATTGAGCAGCTGAAAAAAATGTTCTAAAAAAATGTCAACAAACCCAAACCATGTGGCTTCACATTGGAACAAGTTTGTCAAGCTCATTCCAATGAGGGGTCACATCATATGGTTTTGTTGAAATTTTTTTAATTGAAATAATAATTTTTTATATAGCGTGCATTTAGTAAAGGGGTAAGAAGTTGGGTTATCAAAGTATTTTTGTTCAAGCCTGCGAATAAGCAGCCTTTCACAATCATTGACAGGCACAACTTAATGTTTGACAAGCACCAATTCACCTATGCCTGACATTACTTATTTATTTATTTATTGGTGTTTAAGGTCACATATTTTTGCACAATGGCTAATCATGACCACAACATGAGTATCAACTCAAGACCAGCGGTGAGCGTTAATAAGCCATGTTGCCCATTTTAGAGAGGGTCTGCATCTCCCAAGCATTGGTGACTGGGTCCTATTTTACCAGTAAAACAGAGCCTGTTTACTGTAGTGTTGTAACGATTAGTGATTTTCAGGAATCGACTAGTCGCCAGCAGTAATCGATTACTAATCGACTAGTCGAAGCCCCCATGTTATTGTTATCAAACACGTGTACCACCGTTCTTCCCTGGTTAAAACTAACAGTAATACTTGCAATGAAACAATGGCAAGTGAAGCTTTCAAAGTCCTCAAAACCTATTTCAGTTTCGAGAGAGAATTAATGTTGGTAGCTTCTGTTTAAAATCATTTTTTGTCAATATAGTCACTGATATTTTAATAAAATAAATCATTATTCAGGGTTTTTTTATATTATTCGTTCCATCCCACTGAATGTTAACAAAAGGAAGTGCTCTTTACGCATGCGTGATGTACATCCCCTGTCGAAAATTAAGCACAGTTAACGCCCACAGTAGTCATCAGCCTGTCAACAATTGTACACCGAACACTCCCACACAACTTCTCGTAGTATGACTTAACCTCTTATCTGTCCGTAATTATGCATACATCGAACACGCCTACTAATTTCCATATTGTCTGCTTTGAAAATCATCACCTGACCTGATTGGGTTTCCTCTTAACTCAGTTGCAGTTCGAGGAAAAGCTAGTTTCACTTTCAATTTCCCGGAAACTCGCAGATTTCCAGGAATTTGTCCGCATGTATTTA
Source organism: Pictodentalium vernedei (assembly GCA_031216915.1). Classification (NCBI taxonomy): domain Eukaryota; kingdom Metazoa; phylum Mollusca; class Scaphopoda; order Dentaliida; family Dentaliidae; genus Pictodentalium; species Pictodentalium vernedei. Next base: position 617,735,347 of record CM062296.1, on the reverse strand, counting down.
CAAAATAAAAATAAAAAGCACATGGATTTTGTAGTTGGTTCTTTAGTGATAACAAATTGTTCCAAATACAAACTGGTATGTGTTCTTCCATAATTTCTCTTTGATGTTTCTGTAAGACATTTCGAACTTACCAGTAGTATCTGGTGAACAAATTGATGTCCGGGTGGCCTAATTTCATGTCAACTTAGGGTCCTAATTTTCCTGCAGGCTGCTCCATCGAGAATAAGCTCACCCATATATTTTTCCCTGTTTACTTCATGCACCCCTGGTCTTATTCAATCTCTGGTCAGTTGGCCAACTAGGGTTGTTATTCATGCAGTCGGAAACATAAAACGCATTATTTCCGTGGGTTGTTTTTTGATTTCGGGAGTTTACTTGTGACGTTCGCAACAATGTTGCGTGAATTTAAGGGGATGGTGTGTGGTTGGGGCAGATGTTCCGACTAATCGACTAGCAGATTTAGGGATCGACTAATTTAATAATCGCGTCGACATCGATTAGTTGGCTAATCGTTTCAACACTAGTTTACTGCAGTGAACAGGCACTGCTTCACTTTCCGGGGTTCCTGCAGGGAATGCGACATAATGAACAAACAATTTCTTGAAAGTGAATATTAACCCCTACACTCTGATATCGCAAAAGAGTTTTCTCCAATCGCTCTTTTTTTCTCTTTTCTCTATGAATTTAACCAACAAGAGATATTTGGTTAAATATCAAACTGCATTGTGGGAAATACTTTCTGCAGAGAACTTTGCCATTTTGACATCAGAGTGCAGATGGTTAACCCTTTACCTAACATGAAAAGCAGATGACACTTGCAAACAAAATTCTTGAATAACTAATTTTTTTCATTTTTTGTCTCAAAAACATAGGTTGTGACCCCTCGTTGAAATAAAGCTCGTTCCAACGAGGAGTCATAAACTATGTTTTTGACACAAAAAATGACAAAAAATAAAAAAATAAAAATTAATTGTAGATTTTTTAGAATAGGATTGGCTGGTTTGGGCCATTACGTTGGGTAAAGGGTTAAAACAAAAATATGTCCAATTTTAGTGGACTTTACCAAAACCAAATTTTTGACTTATTACTGTTTATTGGAAAGCTTTCTTTAATTCATTATTATATCATAAACTTAATATGTTTTTATTACACGCCTGTTCTATGAAATTCCCAACTACAACAACACTAAGCAATGTCGAGCTCTGTTAGTCCTTGGATGAGTGACCATCTGAGCAATCGATTGGGACTCCCACATTGTGTCCTCGGGCAAGGCACTTAACCCCGAATGTCCACATGGGGGCACAATGACACCGTGTGCTAAGATGTACTGCACATCGATGGTGCGCATGTCTTCAACCAATCTAACCCTGCCTGTTCTGTAGTGCGGAGTTACGATGTGTTGGGTAGCTGGCAGCTGCCCGTCGTTGCTTGGTGGTTCTCTCCGGGTACTCCGGCTTCCTCCACCCGTAAAACTGTCACGGTCATGATTAGCCATTGTGTATAAGTATGTAAACTTAAACACCAATAAATAATAATAATAATACAGCAACACTAAACCATGCAGAAAATGAAAATCATGTGTGGAACAGAAATCATTGACTATTTTTATAAAGAAGTGAAATTTCACTTGAATTTTTCTACAAATCGAGCACTGCAATTACAATTTGAATCACTAGCGATAGCTAAAAAATGTCCCTTGAGTTCCACTGGAACTCTGGGGATGAAATAGTAACACAGGTTCCCCTTGCAAATTTGGTTGGTGATAAAATGTGTTCGTTTTGCCGATAGTTGCCAAATGAATTGCTGACTATCCTTTTAACCCTTTACCCAACGTAACGGCCAAAACCGGCCAGCGCTATTCTCAAAAATCGCCAATTAATTTTCAGTATATTTTCATTTTTTGTCGCAAAAACATAGGTTATGACCCCTCATTGGAACGAGCTCATCGAGCTCATTCCAATGAGGGGTCATAACCTATGTTTTGAGACAAAAAATAAAAAAAATTAGTTATTCAAGAATTTTTTTTGCAAGTGTCATCTGCTTTTCATGTTAGGTAAAGGGTTAATAATTGTTTTTATAGACGTAAAGGCGAGTTATAAACACAGAATAACAGGCATGTTTGAATGGGTTAATTGATAATTGATATGACACTTGTGCCACAGCAGAAGGATAGAACTCGGGGCTTGGGGTCTCTCAGTCTGTCCTTCCGTGCTAGTACTCGTGCCATATCCATTAACCCATTCACACATGCATGTTGTTCTGTGTATTTACCCTTTACCTAATGAATTGGCTGCATTAAATTATAATTTACAAATTGAACAGTTGAAAAACCTATTTTTCAAAATATTTCCACAAAACCATAGCATGTGATCCCCTCACTGGAACAAGCTTGTTTAGCTCATTGCACAGAGGGCTCACATGATATGGTTTGGGAGAAAAAAATTTGGAAAATGTGAAAAAAAATAATTAAAATAACAAATTCTGAGATCGTGTGCATTGCTAAAGGGTTATATCCACCTGGAATTTACAGAAAAAGTGATAAGCTGAATTTGACAAACCTAAAACTATTCTATGCCTCTCATCGTAATTAAATTATGCGACATTAATGAAGGTCATTGGTATTTGTCCCCATATCCAGATAATTTCTGTCTTCTGATTGGTCAGAATGCCTAGGACAAATAGTCATGGCAAAGGTCACGCACAACATCCAAGGTATAGGAGAGTGTGCAACATCAAGGGTATACGGGCAGCGAAACATCAGGGTATTTGATTTAAATGAAAGCTTTTCGCTTTCGCTTGCCTCGATATAAAAATTGAACAAAAAAACCCTGAAAATAGTCATAAATATCATCAAATTTCTGACAATTCGATCACATTTTGCTGTTATAAATTAAATAGTTGGATAATTAAATCAAACAACTTGAGAAAAATAAAATAAGAACAAATCTGTCAACAAAATAGAGCTTCTGACATGTTTCCCAGTTTCCAATAATGACCCAAGGGACATAATTCTATCTGTTGTCTTCTGCATTTGTAAAAACAAAACAATTATTCGCAAGTTTGGTCCATCTCATTGCAGATCGTGAGAAATGCATCCACACATTTGATTGCACTATGTTTCTATTGTGTTTCAAATGGGACAAAAACATTATCTCTACCAACATGTATGGTATATGGAGATTTAAAACCTCGATGTCTCATTTAAACACCTCGCCTGTGCCTCGGTGTTTAAAAACCGACATCCAGGTATTAAATCTCCGTTTACCATACATGTTGGCAGAGATTACTTATAATAACTAATGAAAGTGTCAATGACACTGCAGCTTAACTTGACTGTGTAGTGTTTGATAAAAGGATAATGTTCATGTTTATGAAAGGATTATGAAATAAGTCAAGAATTGTGATAATTGAGATGTTAAGTTCTGTACTCTACATGCTATGTTTTCAACCAGAATAATTTGAGGTGTAGACTGTACTAAAGAATTGAGGCTTCTGTCGATGTAGCCCTCACAGTTCACGTATATCAACCAAAGGTACCAAGTTACAGTAAAATCATTCCAAAACAAGTCATTCTATCAAGTTACAATTAAGTCCCTTCATAAATATGACTCACAGACTTTGCTAAAGGAATCTAGGTCACATGCCCAAGTGGTGGTATTAGCTGACCGATCAAGGCCAAAATAGGATAGTCTCATCTAGACATCATACCGAGCTCCCTACCAAATTACAATGAAATCACTTCATAAATGTGAACTGCAGCCTGTGCAGAATAAATCTAGGTCACGTTCCAGTTTGGCCATCACAGTTGACCGGTCATGACTAAACTAGGACAGTCTCATCTAGATTCATACCAGTTATCCTACCAAGTTACAATGAAATCCCTTCATAAAAACATGTAGACAGTGCTAAAGAAATCAAGGTCACATGCCCAAGTGGCGGTAACAGCTGACCGATCATGGCCAAAATAGGTTAGTCTCATCTAGACATCATACCAAGTTATCCTACCAAGTTACACCTACCAAGTTACAATGAAATCACTTCATAAATGTGAACTGTAGACTGTGCTAAACAAATCTAGGTTACATTCTTGTGTGGCCATCATGCTAGACCGATCATGGCCAAAATAGGACATTCTCATCTAGACATAAGACCGAGGCATCCTACCAATTTACAATGAAATCCCTTCATAAATGAAATCTGAACACTGTGCTAAAGGTTGTCAGGTTTCATAGACTGTGCTAAAGGAATTTAGATAACGTGCCACTGCAGCAGTCATAGTTGACTGAACCCAACCAAAATAGGACGTTCTCATCTAGGCATTATACAGAGTCATCCTACCAAGTTACAATGAAATCCCTCCATAAATACGACCTGAAAACTGTGCAAAAGGTTTTCAGGTTTGGGGACTGCACAGTCGTCACATTTCACCAATCTCAACCAAAATGGGATGTACGCATCTAGACATGACCTCGAACCTGCATATGAAATTTTGTGATGATCGGACAAGAACTACGAGGTGTAGCCTGTGCTAAAGAAAATGTGAACAAACCTCACAGACTTCTGCATGGGTGATGACAATAACTTTGCCCAAAATGTATGCTACAATTTTTTTTGTAAAGAATATGTATGTACTGACAGCAGAAACAAATTTTTTGGAAACCTGCAAGAAAATTTTGTTCTCATCTATTCTGTACTGATAGTGTCAACTCCTAACACTAAAAAACACATTCCTTAAAATTTTTCACCAACTTAATTTGAAAACAACTGTATTCCAATTTCTTTTAATAAAATTCATCAATCTTATAATACCTTGCCAAATTCTGGATATATTCAGAATATAGTTCAAAAACCGATGTCTCAAAATGTGGGAATATCGTATTTCAATGTTTTTAAAATTAACATTTTTTACATCATCAACCATAATTTTTTTTTTATATGATTCAAGTAAACAACTTGTATATTTATATGTGTAAGAAACTCTCTGTGTATACATTTTAACTCCATGGATCACTTGAGATTGTTTTTTATGCACTGATGAAAGCCACTTATGAATTCCTAATCGGGGTCAACACTTTCTATATACAAGGTATAATGTGACTAAATTTCAGTACTCACTACTAAAATTTAACCCAGCATTTAAACAGTTAAAATAGCACTTGCTGAGATCCATCCCTCAGAAAAAATAACTAACAACAATTTTTTAAAACAAAAGGCCCCCAAGGGGCCTAAATCACTCCTCTGAGAAAGTAGTTTAAAGAAGGATTTAACTGGTTGAGTGATAGAAGCAACTATCATGGCTTTATTGAAAAGTGCTGAAGCCACTATAATGGCTTTAAATTGTGTCCATTAGCTTGTCATTTTTGCAGAAGAACAAAATATTCATAAAAAATTGTTTTGTTGCAATTTATTGGAAAGTGCCAGGAGTAACAAAATAATTATTTCTGAACAAAATCTTGCTAAACTGAGGCTTCACTTGCTGGTAGCATGGCATCTTTGAAAACAAGAGGCCCCATGGGGCCGGAGGTGCTCCCCTGACAACAGTTGTTCAAAGAAGGATTTAAATGGCATCTATAGCTAGTTAACACTGCAGAGGAATGAAGTTATTTAATTATTTATAACTGTTGTCCATGCCAGACGATTTTTTTCTAGTTCTGGAAAGCTACCACAGAAATAATGCCCCGATTTCCTGTAATGCAAAACTTGGGGAGTCCAAATATCAACCTAGGAACTTAACTTGAACGAACTTGAGTCTGAGCTCTTCCACCACAAGGATGCTGTATACCAAATGTGAAAGCAGTCCGACTGGGGGATCTGAAGGAGAAGAGTTTTAAAGAAATTTCCTCATATTGCACGAAATTGAAATTCAAGCTACCATAGGGGGCCCAAATATTAACCCAGGGACCTGATTTTAACAAACTTGAATCTCACCCCTACCCCCCAAGAAATGCTGTATACCAAATACAAAAGCATTTTGACTGGTGGATCTGGAGAAGATGATTTTCAAAGAAATTCCCTCATATTGCACTAAGTTAAAATTCAGGCTCCCATAAAAAGCCCAAATATTAACTCAGGGACTCGATTTGAACAATTTTGAATCTGAGCCACTCAAGAGATGTTGTATACCAAATATCAAAACATTCTTAGAGATGGTTCTGGAGAAGAAGACTTTTAAAGAAATTCCCTCATATTGCACTAAGTTAAAATTTGGGCTCCCATAGGGAGCCCAAACATTATCCCAGGGACCCGAGTTGAACAAACTTGAATCGGACCCACCTCGAGATGTTGTATACCAATATGAAAGGATTCCTTCTAACTGGTGAATTTGAAGAAGAATGTTTTTAAAGAAATTGCCTCATATTGCCCCAAGTTAAAACTTGGGCTCACATCAGAAGTGCCAATATGAACCCAGTGACTCTATTTCTATATCTTCACAGTGGGGGATATGATTTCTATCTTTCCGCAATTTTTTGGATAATCTGTCGTTTAGCATATAAAAAATAAGTAGTTTAACTCTTAACCCACTGAGTATTTAAAAGATATTTTTCATCGAATCTAGTCATGGCTGCTTCACAGCAGCCATGACTAGATTAGATGAAAAATTGATCCGAGATTTAACTCAAGGAAGCATTGGTAAAGAAATCCATACAAATATTTCTCGATATATATTGTCATGAAAGATATGAGAGAATATCTTTCCGGAAACAACATGCATTGTGCAATAAGTTTAGATCAACATTTACAGCTGGGAGGTTTTGATTTTTCAGTTTCATGAAAAAACCTTGGTTCTGGTTTAGTATTCCTCTCTGTTAACCCTTTAAAGGCCTGGAAATTTTTATATATTTTTACTACACTTTGACAGTCTGCAACATGTGGCTTTGTTGTTTTTAGGCAAATCTTGGCTGCCTATATAGGCATCCAAGACTTGTCTAAAACAACTTACAGGGTACTTAGAATGTACTTTGTGAATTAACCCTGGTACTGCATGTTGTTGCACCAGTTCTGTTGCAGAAAAAGTTGGAAACAGGCCCTTAACTCTTAATCTTCTGAGTATTTTCTAGATATTTCTCATCAAATCTAGTTATGGCTGCTATAAAGCAGCCATGACTAGCTTTGATGAAAAATTAATATAAATGAAACACACGAAATCATTGATAAGAAAGTCAATTCACTTTACCTGTGGGAAATATGATTAAATGTGCCCAACTTATACTTATTTCAGTGACAAGAGAAACCCTGTGCTGGGCAGGAATATCTGCCAGAAGCATGCAAAGAATTAAGGGTTAAAAACATATAGGGATGTAAGATTAAATTAAAACCCTCCCAAGAAATATGAAATGTCTAATCTACTTGTCGGCTTTCAAATTGTCCTGTATGAAAAAATTATGCACACCCAATTTCAAAGGGTTAATTTGGCACCCCGGGGGTTAAGCAAAACTATACATTCATTATTACACAAGTATAAATAAAATAAAAGTGATCGAACATCAACCATATTCCAGAATAAAACTCACCGTCTGTAGAGATTTCTTGTCAATAATGTGATTGAATTTAAAATACAGTAATCATCACTGATGCTGGAAACAAATATAAGTGCATTACTGAAACAGATGAAAATTCCTTATGCACCTTGTGTCTCAAGCAATGGACGATTAAAATTAAAAAGACTTATCGAATACACCGGTCTTTCGAAAAATTCACTTGGAATGGCTCCAAATCTCCATCCTCATTATTAATCCTGTAACAAGACATTTCACTGAAACAAAGGAGTAGGAAGTGAAGAAATCTCCTCCAACAGTCAGACTGCCGAGGATTATTGATTGTTTACACTGAGTCTTATGGAAATGCTTCCTTCATTATCAATTTTTTCCTCCAGTCACATGATCAAATGCCATGGAAACAGATTATTGTGTAAAATTCAGTTTAAGTACAAAATTTTCAAAGCACTAGAAAAACCAGTCTTGTAGTGTTTTTAGTGTTGGGACAAAAAAGTTGAAGCTTCAATGGAAAATTGAAAAATATGACAAGTACAATGGCACTACAACATACATCAAAATGAGTGTACAGGTATTGACAAGAAAATTACCTCCAATTTAGTAACAGTTATGAAAATACAGTTCTAAGTCAACATGTTTTCAAGATCAGATAAAAATAACGTAATGTAGGGCCTCTACCATCAGTACATTTTAAAAAAAAATAATCCAGTTCAATTTCTTGATTGCCAGAAGCCCATATTCAGACTTTATTCACCATTTAACTCCTTGCGTGCTGCTGAGGATATTCCTGCCAAGGACAGGATTTCCCTTGCCACTGAAATAAGTATAAGCAAATTTTTCCCCTGGAAATTGAATGGATATTTTCACCAATGTTTTCTTGAGTTAAAGTTGGATGAACTTGTCATCAAATCTAGTCATGGCTGCTGTGAAGCAGTCATGACTAGATTTGATGAAAAGTATCTTGAAAATATTCAGCAGGTTAAGAGTTTATTATGTGACAGCTATATCCGACCAATACTATTTACAAAATCACCATTCAAATATTATACTTTCTATTTTTTTTGTTATTCCAGCTGTTATTCCATTAAATTTTAGCAAATGTTAGGTAATGGATTAAAAAGGTACATTATACGTTATGGTGTGCTCAGTTGGCAGATACGGTGTCATGAGGCATTCCACCTCACCGAGCCTCATATGACACACTATCCATCAATTAAGCACACCACAACATATTTATTTTACCAGCCAGCCGATTCAATTTTACAAAAACATATTTGCAGTCCAATTATTTGAAATTGGTGTATTTTCCTCTCTTCCTCCACTACATCTTGTTCAGATGAATTTCTAAAAAGTTTCATGGTGCAAATGACCGATTTTTACACGTGTTTTTATTTATAAACAAAACAACTGCTCCGGGTGATGCATGGGTAACTCAGTTTTTGTTTGAGTTAAATATTATTGATCGGATTATAGATCTCCACTACATCTTGTTTCAACAAATTTGTGATACATTTCATGTGCAAATGACCGACTTTTACATGCAACTGACAGATTTTTACACAAGTGTTTGTTTATAAACAAAAGATCTGCTTTGGTTGATGCAAGGGTGCTAACTTAGTTTTCACTTGAGTTATACATTATCGATCAGTTTATAAATAACTCAAGACTGAGTTAAGTGTTGAGATATTTTGGCTGTGAGATATTTTGGCATTGCACACTCGGCGACGTGTATTTATTGGAGGTGAGGTGAGGTGAGGATATTTATTAACCCTTTACCCAACGTAACGGCCAAAACCGGCCAGCGCTATTCTCAAAAATCGCCAATTAATTTTCACTATTTTTTTCATTTTTTGTCTCAAAAACATAGGTTATGACCCCTCGTTGGAACGAGCTCGTCGAGCTCGTTCCAACGAGGGGTCATAACCTATGTTTTTGAGACAAAAAATGAAAAAAATTAGTTATTCAAGAATTTTTTTTGCAAGTGTCGTCTGCTTTTCACGTTAGGTAAAGGGTTAACAAATATTGCACAAGGTTGTGAGCCATATGTCAGTTAATGGACAGGCTAGTCAACCTGTAATGTGTGTATTGACTAATGCAAATCTGAGGTCAATATGCACATTAAGGGTTACCTGGCCAGTCCACACTCCAATGAAATTCCATTGCATCTTAATATTAATGCTTTTCATTTCGAGTCTAAGGATTTTATGAGAGCGTGGTGAGAGAAGGGTAGCCCATCGGGAAGAGTAACGTGTTTGAGCCTTTAACCCGATCCACGAAGCGGCGAGATGGGGACGAGCACAAGAGGAAGCACCCCTCACCGGGAGTGGGGATGGGGATGCCCCTGAAACAAATGTGAAATTTGAGACAAAAAAACTCAATTTCCTTGACTGAGCCTGCTTGTGTCCATAATTTTGTTGTGAAAGGCATCAATAATTAGGCCACGACTGAAATGGGGGTGGGTTATGTCCCCCCCCCCCCCCCCCCCCCTGGCTACACCACTGGAATGTCCTCATGAAATATTTTTTTAAATTATTTAAAAAAATAAATATCGCATCCCCCTCGACAATGAGCCTGTGGAGTAAGCTTCAGTATGCCCACCCCCACCCCGCAATCTCTTTGGTGCGGTAGGTAAAGATCAGCACTCTTTGCTTCCAAGGGTTCCTGACAAGGATGTGCATTTATTTAAATCATGGTGTGTGTATGTACTCCTTTAAGGTTTCTCTTGGAATGGTGTATTTTAAATGGAACTTGGTTTCAACTACATGCAGGTCCGAACTTAGGTGGGCAGAAGGTGCCTCATCTTTTGTACAGAGCACATGTTCAGGCGAGAATTAGCATTTTGGTGTTTATCATACAAATAAACAAATTAAGGCTAGAACCATTCTTCGTTGTTTTTTGTTCGATGAACATTTTATTTTTAACGTGCATTATCCCAAGAAAACATATTTCATTAGATTAAATGGCCATTCGCATATTTCTTCAAATGTTTATTCACCACAAAACAACCACCTCACATAAACATTTCATTTGAGTATTTGGCTTTTGCACTGCTGAAAATCACAGTAGCCCACACGTTCTTCATTTGAATTTCCTTGTTACCTGACATGCCAATTAAGGTATTAGTAAAAAGTTTGCCCTTGTAGTGGAAATTCGCGAACCAATGCATCAGTGAATTTAACCCATGCCTGGGAAACTCCTAGTTGAGTAACTGTAGGCCAACAGACCAGTTTAATTTTGGAGTTCTGTATTTTTCTTGGATGCGGTTCAGACAGTACAGATGTGTGCGGGTTAGTATGGTAACACTGGGTGGGCAGTAAAGAATTATGAAACATATTACTTCTGCTTTCTGCCTAGGTGTTGTTAATATATTAAAATTGTTGGATGACTCATCAGTCACTCAGATACGCTATCGGAAGTCAAAGTGGTGTTTTGATAGAGAATAATTTTTTACGTGTGTTGGAAAAATGTGTTATTTTCTTCCATTAAACTGTGACAGATTATTGGGCCTGAGAGGCTAAGAATACTGGGTAGTGGGACAGAACGTTGGCGGTGTGCAGGCCTATCTATCGGTACATGTGGAAGATGGAGGGGGGGGGGGGGAGGCAGTTCTGGAAAATTTCATCAGTTTTGAAAGTGGTCCACAACAGTGCCTGTTATCCTTTATTTAATATTCTGCTTCCTTGCTTCTTTTCCTGCCCAAGCTTCCATTTCCTGGTGGGGGTTCGTATCTGGTGTAAACAAATACATGTAGGCTTGTATGTACAGTAACAGCTTATTTTCCAAAGAGAAAGGCTCAATCGAATCTTTACAAGGGCACTCAAAAATATGAAAAGACTTCCAGGTGCCGTCATTAATTTTAGTTGGTACATGTACGTACAGGCCTACGGTGTATGATTAGCCTAATTCTTAACATTTTTTGTGCTCTGGAGCCGTGAAATTGAATCGTGCCCCCAACACTTTTATAAGAGTTGCACAATGTTTGCTAAAATGATGACTGGGGAAAACAAACTAACATAGGGTGTATTATTTCTTCATAAATGTCACATTGGAATTTTTTTCATTAAGAAAAAAAGTCCAGCAATGTGTTGTGGAATTTGTAGTTTGCTGTGATTCAGATGCAGCGGTATTGAGATTTTGAAGGCTTTCTTTGCCTTTGGTGGGCCAACTTAAAAACTCGCGACTGCCAATAACACTGAAAAAAATATTTTCAACTTGACTTTTAACTTGTTCAAATATACAATGGATTATGCATTATATTCACATCAGATGATTTTTCAAGATAATCTCGGCCATTCGTTATCGCGGTGATTAGATCCACGTGTTATTTATTACTTGACAGTCTTCACTATTACTTGCCAAACTGGAAATTTCGTACCTAAAAGGAAGACAATGGAGAATATTTCGAATGGAATGACGTTCTAAATTTTTGATTGCACGACTTGAGCATTGCATACGCCAACAACATATTTTGGATTTTTGCTTTACATGTGTATGTACATGTACATGTATCTTATCACAAATGATTGTTGGTATCGTTTATTTGCATTTATGACTGAAAGCCACAATGTAGTTTCATCAAACCCCACATCTCGTTTCTTCCCACAAGACTAACACTATCGTTTATTTACATTTCGCACTCCGGTCACAAACGATCGGCAACCACGGTTATCGTTTTTATTAGTGGCATGGAAACGAAACTCGTGTTTTTGTATAGTTTATAACAGTGCAAAAAAACGCGAGATAATTGCGGTTTACCAACAACTACTTCCGACTTGTAGTGTAGTTCGTTCGTGTATTTTACAACTTACTTAACCGAATTGTAACCTAAATGGTTGTTCGTGAGTTATTTCTAGGTCGTTAATAAAATATGGACTGGAGACAACTGAGGTGTAATATAATGGAGATTAACTGCCCATATTGGATGTATTGAAGCAATAATGTCTGAAATTTGGTGGGTGAAAGAATAATTATTTGACAAACTACAAGATTTTTTATTAAAATAACCAGTGTTTACTCTAGAACTTAATTAGCAGGCCAAATTGTACAGAAGGTATGGAATATGGTTCCGTATGTGTAAGTTATATACAATTAATAGGGTTATTCAGTTAAAAGACATATAAAAGGGCCCCACTGTACTTTACTTAACACAACTAGAGGACAGCACTTGTGAAAACACTTTTTGAATTACTAACAATTTTCATTTTTTGTGTCAAAAACGGCCTATGAACCCTTCAAGTGAGAGGTCATAAAAAATGTTTTTCAAGCAAAATTTGAAAAAATAAAATTTGAATGGCGATTTTTGGAAAGACTGCCAGCCATACTTCACTGTTATGTTATGTAAAGGGGAAAAAGCTTCAATTTTTTAATTTCTTTTTTACCTTTACCCAATGTCACAATATCAAGATTTGTTAGAAACATTCAACAAAACCATACCATGTGGCCCTCACTGAAATGAGCTTGATGAATTTGTTCCAATAAGATGTCAAATGATAAGGTTTCATTGAAATTTTGTTATTTTTTTTTAAATGATCAGTTTGAAAATTATGTGGGCGGATGCATCCATTTTGTTAGGTAAAGAGCTAGCACACATTAGTAAAGAGAGAGAGTATGCCTAGTACTCGATTCTCCACTCATTTTATTGGTGGAAAGGATGGGTAGGGGTCACTTAAAGGAGTTTACAATTATCAAGAATAGATTTTTAAAACACTAGCAATAATATTTATTTTACATACCTAACAAATCCTCATTCTTGACGTCTTCACTTCAATGAACATCAGCAAGAACTTCTCATTTTTCAAATTTCCAGAAAGATTGAAGTGTCATTTCATCTAGTGCAGCATAGCCCAGAAAACTGGACATCTCTTAATTGAATAATCATTGTAATTGAATTTAATTTCCAAATACAACACCATTTACCATATTTTCAGTACAAATTTGACCTGTAATTGTAAGTTATAGAGTAAACTCCTGTTAACTGAATAAAAACTTTTGTAATTTGGCATGAAATTACCGTTTTAATCACCAAATTTTCCTTGTCTATTGACTAACTTGGCCTTAGTAGATCCAATACAGGCATTTAATGTAGTTCCTTCTTTGACAAGAGCTCATGAGCTCTGTCAAACAAGATATAATAGAGCAAATTCTCAGTTTATCTCTAGAATACAGGAACGTGACCAAATCCCTGTTAATTGAATACTCCTGTTAACTGGTAGAGTGCTACGTTATTTTTGGTCCTGAAAATTTCTTTGTGGGTTTTTGCCTTATAATGTTACAATTTATGGAAGAGTGCCTATAGGCAAAATAATATCACTTCAAGAATAATATGAAACACACCCACAGAATATGAAGCCTTTAAATTGCAGTACCTGCAATTCAAAATAAAGCCCAAATAAGGGCTTCCAGCACTCTACATGTCAATTAAATGAATAATTTTCACTGGAAAAGTGGATATTCAATGAACAGAGTTCCATTACATTGTAATAGGTCAAACCAGTAATCCATAGTTTCCAGGGATAAATTTTCTGTTATACCTTTTAGCGGAATATATATTTCGGTGAATAATTCAATAGTTTCAAAATTCCATTTAAATTGTTTCTCTTTGGCAAATTATTGTTGACACTTCCATCCATTTTGAGGACAATACCGACACGGAGGAGCAAGATGAGTCCTGACTGGTTCTTTGTTTCCAACAGGACTCATCTTGTCAAACTCAGTGTTGTTAATGTTTCCAACAGGTATAAAAGCGTAATGGAAATCCGGTACGATCTGTGAAGGAATACCTTCACACTTTAGATTTTTTTTTCAGCCCCCATAGAAACCATTGGATGTTGTGATAGTTTATTATTTCTGTTTTCCCAACCTTCACCTTGGACTATGACTAGACCTCCCCCCCCCCCCCCCCCCCCCAAAAAAAAAAAAAAAAATGGAAAGTTTGATAATTAAATTTAGAAATAAATAATGTATGAATTAATCTCAAAGTCAATTGGGTTAGGAATGGGATTAATTATGAAAGGGACTGAAATTGTTGATTGTTATCAGAAATATCACTCAACGATGCTTCACATCCCAGTGGTCTGAACTTGGAAGTCCAACGCCACTGCAAACATGGCCTACTACAATATGTTCAATATATCAAATGACTTGGATTGTGTTGAATAATGATTACTGAATGATGAAGTACATATCATATGGTATAACAATTAAGAACGCGACATAAGCTACTTCCCACAGGGAGAATAAAATAATAATGATCATTGAACAGTTATCAATGTATCACTCTGATGTCACAAAAACCTTATCACAGATAGTAGTCACAATCTGGTCATTGTTACAACTTTCTCTGAATAATCTACTTTTGACAAAATGCAGTGTGCGATATTCTTTAACCACTTCCTCACAGAGCATTCTTCATAGATTAGATCTCAAACTCTTTCCAACAAATCTAGTCATGACTGCTGTAAAGAGAGAGTGGTGGCCAAGTGCACTGGTCTCTCATGCCAGAGGTCCCAAGATTAATCCTTGATCGGGGAAAATTCTCGAGGTATCCAAACACTCTCTGTCAGTATCAATTGTGGGGTTGATGCTGTCACAGTGTACCGTCCTATCGGGTGGGGACGTAAATTAGCTATCCTCTGTGCGGAAAGAGACACTCCATGTAGGCTAAAGATCCCTTCATAGTATTCGAGAAGAGCAAGGCCACAATGTTGCCACACATCTGTGCCATTGGGCGAAGGAGAGGCATTGATATAAGTTGCATAACCAATCCTTGTAAAACAAATAACATTAAATAAATAACTAGATTTGATGAAAAATTCATGAAAATTTGAATCAAGAAATTGTTGGTCAAAAAGTGAAAACTGTATCAGCTCGAGAGAGAAGTGTGGGAACCATGGCTCGAACTGTCGACCTCTAGCAAACAAAGCGAGCAATTTACCACAACACTAAGAGATCAGACCAACCAGGATGGTTGGTTGGTAAATGGCCCTTATAACTCAACCGCTACACTAATCTCACATTCTTTGAGATTCACCCACCATGAATCTCACCCCAGTCTACACCTCAGAGCAGTTGAAACCACCATGATGCTTCACCACAGCGTTCACAATGCCACCAACTGCTGAAGGCTGGTCACGGCATCAATGCAACAGATCGAGAGTGAAGTGCAGGAGCCGAGGCTTGAACTGTTGACCTCTAGCACACAAGGGGACTAACTTACCACAAGACTAAAAGATCTGGCCCAACCAGGTTGGTTGGTAAATGGCCTTTATACCTTGACTGCTACAAAATAATTCACAGGGAAAAATTTGGTGAATGTGCTTCATATTGTGAAGTGCAGGAGTCGAGGCTTGAACTGCTGACCTCTAGCACACAAGGGGACTGATTTACCACAAGACTAACAGATCTGGCCCAACCAGGTTGGTTGGTAAATGGCCCTTATACCTTGACCGCTACAATACAATTCACAGGGAAAAATTTGGTTAAACATGCTCAAATTTAACTTATTTTAAAATAGTGGCAAGAGATTTCCTGTCCTGTCAGGAAAATCTGTTATCAGTATGCAAGGAGTTAATCCTGACTGCTCATGTGGGAAATGATGACACTGTGTTCTTAGGCATACTGTATGTCGATGGTACACTTGCCTTCAACTGCTGCTAACTCTACTTGTGCAAAGTTAGAAAGTTGGATAGTCTGGCAGTTGCTCTCCACTGCTCAATGCTTTTCTCTGGATACTCTGACATCCTCCACCAATAAAACTCTCTGACACAATGTGACAGAAAGATTCTTTTACCATCATTGGGAAAGGGGCACAGCCATACCAACTGAGAATTTAACAGCATATCATATCACACTGCGAAATTCACATTTTAAATCTTTCAACACAAGAGACTGCTTTTCCAGTCCAGGAACACAATACGTCATAATTTCATTAAGTAGGATGGCCACAAAGTGAACGTGTGTGGTAGAACAATTAATATTTTCAACGTGCAGCCTTCAGGCTGCACATTGAAAATATTAATTGCTCATTCCCAAATAATGCATATGGCCTCTTCCAATTTCTGCCATTTAACTGGCATGGAAGATACCACCTGTGTTGAAAGGGTTAAGACTACTTCAGTCAGAACATACCAAAAAATTTCTTGAGTTTTCACATAAGGTATTTCAATCTTGATTTCTTTTATAAATATTATTGATTTCCACCATATTACATCAACTTTTTCCACCTGGAACAACCAATTTACTTTTACTTGAACCTGACAAACTTGCCTGCAGATGGAGGTGGGAGGTGGGGGGGGGGGGGGTTTTCTGAAGACTAGAAATGGAGGCCCTTAAATGGCCACTACAGACACATAAAAGAATCCTTGAACCCTGGCTGTTGAAAGTGTAATTAAACCCAACAAACAAACAAATAATAAACCTAGCTTAAATTATTATATGGAAAAATAAAATTGATATTATCAGTTACACTATACTGTTGTTGTCCCTGTACAGGTGAGACATGAAGATTTGTTCCATGCCCTCGACCTGTCATGCCTCTTGCACCAGAACAAATCATAGGTGTTCACCGATAACAACTATGTAGTGGAACTAATAATATCAGTGACATGATGTTGTTTTCTTTATATATGGTAATAATGTTGATCAGTGGTAAATTTTTAATCTTATTGTTGGCAATTACCACCTCTGCTACTAGCATTTGTTGCAGATGAAACAAGCACTGGCTTAACTGGTGAGTACTGGTAACTGGTGAGCACTGGAAGCCCATATCCGGGCTCCATTCTGAACTGCAGGTACCACAACTTAAAGGCTTCAAATTTTGTGAATGTGCTTCATATTTTCTTTGAAGAGAAATTATGTCATCTGTATAGATTTGCCTCGCCACATTTTATGGGAGAGTGCTGGAGGCACTCTCCCATAAATTGTAACAAGGCAAAGACACAGTAAATAATTTTGACTACAAATAATTTAGCATTTAAAACACCATACAGATTGATAGGTGCACTATTCTCAATAGTACATCTGATACATGTGGATACTATCACTAGTAATTGCTGCCAGGTTATCCAGGCATTTGGTTTATCATTGAATATAGTGTTTAATTCTGGGAATAGGAATTTTCTGGTTCTCATTTTTAAAGTGAATCACAATCCTGGACATTTTCCCGTTGTCATTTCTGAATATCAGTCCTGATACCCAGGAAATTCAAATCACAGAACTGGGAATTTTTGCGTTCCACAACCTTTGATTCCCAATTCTAGTCTATGAATTTCACGGGCATTAGCACTTATTTTTAAAACCAGTAATGGGGAAATTCCCATTTGCAAGATTAAACCATAGATCCAACGGCGATGCTGGTCTTGATAGAAATTTACATTCGCTGTAATCTCATAAACTATAATACATAGTTATTGATACCATGATCTATGAATTTTCTGGGTATCGTGATTGACTTTCAGAACCTGGAGCTGCAGAGCTGTGAAATTCCCATTCCTGGTATTAAACCTTAATGGAATATTATCCATCAATGAGAATTTTATGTAGCATTTTATATATTTCATATTCTTTCTTATCCAATCTGTAAGGAGTTTGTGGTTCTGTCAAAAGTTTCAACATTGTCCTTTCTGCAGCCATTATCAGTAGTAACTAATTTAACAAGAGGCCCCCAAGAGGCCTTAATCACTCACCTGATAAAATGGTTCAAAGAAGACCACATTCAGTTAGTCATGGTTCATCAACACTACAGAGGAATGAAGTCATGAAATTATTCATAACTCTAGTGTCCATGATTATTATCATAAGTCTTCCTGACTGCTTCAAATTCTACCAGCACTGCCAAACTTCCAAGGGTTATTATGTCACTGCAGTTTGAAATGCAAATTTTATGAGAAAAAAATGCACTTAGGAATGGATCTAAACACCCCCATGCCTATCCCCCTCCCCTCCCCTCCCCCTTGAGAGAGCCCAAATGTTAAGGCAGGGGCTGAATTTGATCTTCCCAGAGATGTTATATACCAAATATGAAAAGATTCTGGTTGCTGGTTCTGAAGAAAAATAGTTTTGAAGATAGTCCCTCATATTGCTCCAAGTTAAAATTCAGGCTCCCAAATATTAACCCAGGGATTTGATTTGAACAAACAGAGAGCCCAAATATGAACCCAGGGACTTGGCTTGAACAAACTTGAATCTCACCTCCCTAAAATATGAAGAAGAATATTTTTAAAGAATATTCCTCATATTGCAGCAATCTGAATATTTGGGCTCCCATAGACAGCCCAAATATGGACCCAGGGATTTGATTTCAACAAACATGTGACTGAATCTTCCAAAGATGTTATATGAGAAAAATGAAAGCCTTTGGAGCAGTGGTAAGGGAGAAGAGGATTCTTTAATGTTTTTCCCATTTCACAGTGTTAAAAAATGATGACTCAGCATTTTTTCAAAGTCCTGGAAAAGTACCCTATGATAAAACTGATGGCAAATTTTTTTAACCATTCCTTTCTGCTGTTCCTAAGGAAGCTTCACACAAAATAAAAATTCATAGTGCAGTGCACTTTTGGAGATATGGGCGTTTTAAATTTTTTCTATTTTTAGCTCCTGTGGTTCCCATGGGGCGACGGGAAAAATGTTTTTGGCATAAATTAGGTACTTATGACCCTTAAGCCCTCATATCAAATTTGGTTCAACTCGGCCTCTCAGTTCGGAAAATAGAAATTTTGGTACAATTCAGGATCCCACAGGAAGTCCAAATATGAACCCAGGGACTTGGCTTGAACAAACTTGAATCTCACCCCCTAAGGATGCTGCATACCAAATATCAAAAGACTCTGATTGGTGGATCTGAAGAATAAGATTTTTAAAGAATATTCCTCATATTGCACTAATTTGAACATTTGGCTCCCACAGAGAGCCCAAATATCGATCCAGGGAATTAATTTTAACAAATATGTGAAACCATCTTCCAAAGATGTTATATGTGAAATATGAAAGCTTTTGGAGCAGTGGTTTGGGAGAAGATTCTTTAATGTTTTTCCCATTAACCACAGTGTTAAAAACTGATGACTCAGCATTTTTTCAAAGTCCTGGTAAAGAACCCTATGATAAAACCAATGACAATTTTTTTGGACTATTCCTTTCTGCTGGTCCTAAGGAAGCTTCACACCAAACAAAAATTCTCAGTGCCATGTAGTTTTGGAGATATGGGCATTTTAAATTTTTACTATTGTTAGCTCCTTCGGTTCCCATGGGGCTATGGGAAAATTATTTTTTGCATAAATTAAGTACTTAGGACCCAATAAGCATTCATATCAAACTGAACAAATCTGAGTCTACACCTTAAAAGGAAGCTGCACAACAAATATCAAGTCACTGCTACTGCTGGTTCATGAGAAGATTTTTTAAGATTTAGGCACACCTTTTGGGCGTGGCCATACCCAGGGGCAGGTTAACTTGATTTGAACAAAATCAAAATGTAATGTCATAACAAACAATTATCTCAAATTTCACTTTAATCGGTTCAGCGGTTTTGGAGAAGTCGCAAACACCATGTTCATGGAAGTCGGATGAAGAGTGATCACTAAAGCTCACCCTGACTTTCAGTCAGGTGAGCTAAAAATTCCATGGTGCATTTTCTACTATGAAATGAGGTGACACTCTTGTTTGTGAAGGCATTTCATGCCCTTTTGGCATTGATCTCTATCAAAAATGGAATAAATCTTAAATTGTTAGTCTTAATTCTGTTAAGAGTTGAAACATATTCCTTTCTGTGGTCAACATTAATTTGAAAATTTCAATGGTGTATTTTCTTCCACAAAATGGGGTGATACTCTGATCTGTCAAGTTTTGTTTGTTTGTATCTTTATTGGGGGTTAAAGACACTTTCATTATCCACTTTTTATAGTATGTTCAACAGTTTTTTGGGTGGAGGAAGCCAGTGTACTCGAAGAGAACTATTGAACAGTGGTTAGTAACAGCTGGTAACTGTTGGACATGCCAACTTACTAACCTGGTGCCAGCAAGGTTAGCATTCATTAAATGCAAGTGTACTGTCGATGTACTGTATACTTTAGTACATGGCACCACTATGCTCCCACTTGAGCAATCAGGATTAACTCTTTGTGTGCTGCTGCTGGTGGATACTCCTGCCCTGCACAAGATTTCTTTTGTCACTGAAATAAGTACAATTTGGGTACATATAATATTTTCCCCTGTAAATTGAATGAATTTTTTTACCAGTGATTTCTTGTTTTATATTTAGATTAATTTTTTATCAGATCTAATCATGGCTGCTTCATAGCAGCCATGAGTAGTTTTGATAAAAAATATTGTGAAAAATACTCAGTGGGTTAAGAGTTAAGTGTCTTGTGATTTGACAAGGTAGTTCATGCCTTTTGACACAGAGGTGTGACAAAAATGGTATAAATATGTTAATTCTAAGTGTAACCTGGGAAAGATAAAGTTATCAAAGAAAATTTTATAATATAGTGGAATCCTGTTAATTGAATAGCCACTTTGTGAGTGAAAAATATTTTCAAAAACGAGTATTCAATTTACTAGAATTTGGTCGTTTTCTTGAATTCTTGTGATATAATAAGCATTAATATATTGTCTGACAGGGCGCATGGATGTTCTGAGGATAAATTAACATTGTGATTTCAACTGGTTATCTGAGTAATTCTCTAAAAGATTACAATTTTTTTATTCAACTAATAGGAGTTTACTCTGTAACCTGCATGCAATTAACAGGTCAAATCTGTACTGAGAGAATAGTAAATGTTTGTTTTGTTTTGTTTTGTTTTTTTTAGGGGGGGGGGGATCCATGTTATATGAAATTAACAGGTTTATTTACTGAATTTGTTGTATGCTAGATTAATTTCATAGGTCATAAGCAATATTCATAAGCAATAATTTTGTTACAATTTATTGGAGAGTGTAACAAAACCAATCCACATATTTTACTTCTAACATATTTTACTTCTAACTTGATATGAAGTCATTTACTTGCTGTACAATACTTCTCAGTTCAGCCTAAATTTGGCATTCGCAACTTAGCCAGTTAAGCATCCAATTGATTGGGTTCCACTGTACTAGAGTGTTAGGAAATGACTTCCGAGTATAGAGGAGAAATTCCTTCTGAGCTCTTAAGCTTAACACTAGTAGGAATACTTTTAATTCTTGCACAGCTGGCTTTTCAGAGGATCTGGAAGACACTGGGCATTATCATCCTTCCTATGCTACCATGAAGCTATCTTCATATGTATATGAAATAATATCTTCCCAGTTAAGTCATAACAGACTTCCAAGGTATAAGTGCCAGATCAGTCTGGGTTAATGTTTATTAATTAATATTAATTGTGTTGCCACAATTTAACCCTTTAAACACTGATCGGAATGGGATTACCACATGCACTACTGGCTAGCTTCAGTGATTGACCAAACCCATTTTGTATTTGAAGAGTGGTTTAGTAATAATTTAATACAAGTGGTTTAGTAATAATTTAATCCAATAGTCTGACAGGGCTGTTGGATTAAATTATTATACAGGATTCCTGCAGGCAGGGATTAATAAAATTCAAGGCTATTCAAGGGTGTTTCTCAATATATTTCAGTATTTTTCAAGGCCCCACAATAGCCAATTCAAGGCTTTTCAAGGCTCTGCCTACACTAGACCTAAAAAGGCCCTCCAGTTATTACCACATCCGCCCACTTCCCTACAAGATGTGAAGAAAGTTAATGTGATATCCAGGGGCATAATCTTGAGTGGGGGGTGGGGGATTTATGCTTTTGGATATTACAACTGTCTCATCAGGCAGAATTCAACAAGATTACTACAGTGGAGCCCAATTAATTGGATATCTACAACTGAACAACCCTGTTAATTGAATCCCCAACACAAAACCATTTACCACATCTTCAGTACAAATTTGATCTGTTAATTGCATACAGATTATAGAGAGTAAACTCATGTGAATGGAAAGAAAAATCTTATAATTTGTTGAGAAATTAAGTGGGCAATCACCGGCTTCCCCTTGTTTATATAACTACTTGGCCTTAGTACACTCAATATTAGCATTTAATCTGTTATATTTTTTGACAGAACACCTTGAGCTCTGTAAAACAAGATATAGTAGAATAAGTGCTCACTTCATCACAAGAATAAGGAAAATGACCAAATTCCTGTTAATTGAATACTGTTGTTAGTTGAATATTTTTCATGAGCAAAGTGTGTATTCAATTAACGGGGTTCTACTCTACTGCCCAATAGTTCACATATTCAAAAACCTCCACACAGGCATAAAATTATCACAGGTGGTATGTGAGATGGACCAGCTCTAGAAATTAGCCAGCTTTTACTATTGCACTACCAACTGTCATGGCTAAATTTGGTGATTTTTAGACTGCTTGAATGAATGAATGAAAGGTTTTAGCGCGCCGAAGGCGCGCAGGACGATGTGGGATTTACAAATCCCTTGCGACCCGGTTAGCCCTATTTTATTTCACTTGGATCTTGGATCACACAGGCCTAGCTTTCCTATTGCCTCAAATAGAGCATTTGAAATGAAATGAAATGAATGAAAGGTTTAGACTGCTTGGCTGAAAAGCTGAGGTATTTGTATGTATGTTGGGCAAACTTGTGGTTGAGCAAACATTGGTCACACTCCTTAATTACTGAATATAGCTCATGAATCTCTACACATCTGGATTGCTGAAATATCAGCGAAAAACTGTGCAACACTATCTGCCCCCCACCCCCTACCTTCCACAATGACATCAGGTCAATACATGTGGTAACTCATCACAGTTATGTTTGATGACATGAAAGCTGTTATGCTGTGACTGCAGTCACAGCATAACAGCTTTCACATCATCAAATATCAAACAAATGCCTAGCACGAACACTACTGACACAGTATTAGCTTTCCAATTTTGGAACTTGTTTTCTGTCAATAATAACTCAAATTTGTTGTGAATATGCAATTTGCATTGCTGCAAAATATGTGCACATCATCAACTTATTTATTTTTCACAGACATCAAAGTATAGTTTTTGAAAAGCAATCAGTGATTTCAAGGCATTAAAAACCTGAAACTGTTTTTCTGTTGTGCATTGTCTATATATAGCAAAAACTGCCCCTCCCTCCCAAGATGGCAACAGGTGAGGTATTATTCTATATATGATCAATGTATGACCGTGGCAAATTATTTTCTTAATATTCAAGAATTTATATTTTAAAATGAGAAAGTAACATAATTAGTTTTTCCTCAATTATAATGTTTTTAGTTAAAATATGTAAGTCCATGTTTACTCGGGCACCGACATTTTGTCTACATGCTAAATCTCCGCAGTAATCATTTACACTATGCAGTGACTGTTTGTTGAGTGCTATTGTTGCTATCCAAGTGTCAGAACATACCGGCTTGGATTGGAAGTGGCAAGTCGAATCTCATTTACTTGTATTGTAACTGGCTTTGTTGTGAAAATTGTATTGTAACCTCTTTTGTTGCATGATATGCATATATACTTTGGTAAAAGCCGGGGACATCACTCTGGAATTTCTCGGTTACAGGACACTCTGTCCATCAGAGCTTGATGTCATCACCAGTTACCAGTATATTCATTATTTAATTCCTTTACTGGATGTAAATAAATGTTTCCGTTTATGTGAGTCTTATATATCACTTGGACATTCTAAGACCCTGTATATACTTCGACGAACCCTCTCATCACAAATGAATGAGCACTGCAGCAATTCAGGTATATACAGATCAGTGATATAGAAACATTCCTGGTAATAACAAGCTATTTTCATACATACTGGTTCACTCAATTCAAAATTACAGGGTAAATATTACAACTTGAAGCACCCCTAAAAACACCACATGGTTTTTATAATGAAAATGACTTCAATATAGTTGAAATAATGCATTGCCACTATTACACAGAAAAACTCATGAGCAAAAGGCTGAAACACAAGGCACATTCTAAATAGCTTCCTGGAGTGATAAATAGCTATCAACATTGTTCCCAGTATTGGAAAAATGTGAAAACCAATTGATTGACAAACAAAAAACACAACTAAAATGGCCTTATCTCCATCTTATTTGTTTCCATTATTTCACAGTGACAGCTGCACACTGTGTTCTCCACTTATAAAACCAGCTTCACAACCACAAGTCTCATTTTCATTGTTAAAAGGTGGGATATTTTCTGAACCAGAAAATGAGAAAGAACCATCCATTAAAGTTTGTACTGTCTAATCCATTTTAAAATTTTGACTTCAGCAACTGACGTTTCAACAGTTGTCTCACAATTATACAAGGTTTGACAATTCTCTGCAATTTATTAACTCTTAAGCCACCGGGCATTTTCAAAATATTTTCATCTAATCTAGTCATGGCTGCTGTAGATTTGATGAGAAATTTATCTAAGTGTAACTCAAGGAATCATTGGTCAAAAAGTCCATTCAATTTACTGGTGAGAAATCTGAATAAATGTGCCCAAATTATACTTATTACAGTGACAAGAGATTTTGTGTCCTGGGCAGGAATATCTGCCAGTAGCATGCAAGCAGTTAATCCTCAGCACTAACAAATCATCTCTGCTCAGTGTTGTGCTGAGATAAAAAATATTAAAAAACATAGTGTATGATCCCTTCTGAAACAAGCTCCATGAAGTTTTTTCAATTTGAAGTCCTAAGCTACGGTATTGTGTTCACAAAAGCGGACAGAGAGTTTTGATCAGATCCTGACTGGGTCATGAGCCGATCAAAAATTATCTTTACGCTTTTCTCCCCAAAGCACTGTAGCATCTCATCTTTCCCAAAAGAAACAAGCTGCAACACCACTGGTATCCCCCACCAAGAGTTTCTAAATTGAAGGGTTTCTAAAGTTGAAAAAAAATGAAAAAAGGCCCATAACTCTAGAAAAAAGAAATGGACAAAACCTATTACTTGTGAATATCCTTTCCCCTACGATGACCTATCAGCATACCACAGTTCATTTAAATACAACATCCACTGACTGAGATATGAAGGTTCAAAGTTGTTAAGGATGGACCAATGGATAGGTGGACAGAAGGACGAATGAACAAACAAATGCACAAACAGATTCATTCGTTCATTCGTCAAAATTGAAACTGTTAAACTTCAAGTGGCTATATGGGAAAAAATTTCAGTCGAAATATGCATGGAGTTAAACAAGGCTAATATTGTGTGCTACATTTGCAAGTTGGAGAATCCCCAACACATGATTCACATGTTGATCTATTGCTCTCTCCAGTTACTCGGTCATCCTCTACCTGTAATACTGTCCTGACACAATATGATCCTTGCTAATGAAAGTGCCAATAAACTGTACTGAGGCCATACAAAGTGGATCTTCTGTTTCTCAGGCCATTTTTCTGTAAAATTGCATGTGAATGGGCATTTTTTTATTTTATTTTTGTAATTATTTCTTTGCCATCAGAATTATTATTCTTGGTTTGTTTTGTGTTATAGGCCTCCTAATCTACAGAATAGCATGGGTGGTTGTGTATTTCGAAACTTGAGTGCAAGAAGGCATTGCAAAGCCTTGTTACACTCAAAGGACAAATTTATCAATTTTATTAACTTGAGTAAAATATCAGACATAAACCATTAAATTATTTTTTAAAGTTTGAATCGTTTATAAAAAGAAAGCATGCGGAAGCCAAAATTATCATGTAGGAGGGCCCGGGAGACAGATATTTAACTTTTTTAGGCCTAAACAAACAATTAAAAAATGAAAGTGTCAATGACACTGTAGCTTAACTTGTCCGTGTGTTATGTTTGATGAAATGGATAATGTTCAATGCTTATGAAAGGATTATAAAACAAGACAAGAATTGTGATAATTGGGAATCTGTTAATTTCTGTTCCTTGTATGCTATGTTTTCAATAAAAATAATAGGAGTTTTGTAGACAGTACTAAAGAATTGAGGGGTGGGTTAATGTGGCCCTCACAGTTAATGTATGGGGCCCTCACAGTTAATGTATGTGGTCCTCACAGTTAATGTTTGTCAACAAAAGTTACCAAGTTACAGTGAAATTATTCTAAAAGGAGTCATCCTATCAAGTTACAAGGAAATCCCTTCATAAATACAGTCTGTAGACTGCGCTAAAGGATTTCGGGCTTCGGACCTGTGTAGCCATCACATTTGACCGATCACAACCAAAAGGGGAAGTCCTCATCTAGACATTATACTGAGTCATACTACCAAGTTACAATGACATCCCTTCATAAATACGACCTGCAGTCTGTGCTAAAGTTTTTCAGGTTTTGGGCTTGGGCAGCGTCATGGTTGAATGATCGCAACATAAAGGGGATATTCTCATCTAGGCATTATCTGGAGTCATCCTACCAAGTTACAATGAAATCCTTTCATAAATATGACCTGTAAAGTGCTAAATGTTTTTGGGCTTCGGGTCCCTCCAGCCGTGACAGTTGCCCAATCATGACCAAAAGAGGAAGTTCTCATCTAGACATTATATGGAGTCATCCTACCAAGGTACAATGAAATCCCTCCATAAATACGACCTGTAGACTGTGCTAAGGGTTTTAGAGTTTTTAGCTCGGGCAGCCATCACGGCTGAATGATCGTGACCAAAAGGGGACATTCTCATCTACACATTATATGGCGTCAACCTATCAAGTTACAATGAAATCCCTTAATAAATATGACCTGTACACTGTGCTAAATGTTTTTGGGTTTTGGGCTCGGGCAGTCATCACGGTTGACAGATCGCGACCAAATGGGGAAGTTCTTATCTAGACATCATATGGAGTCATCCCACCAAGTTACAATGAAATCCCTCCATATTAAATATGACCTGTAGACTGTGCTAAAAGTTTTTTGGTTTCGGGCTTGGGCAGCCATCACGGTTGACAGATCATGACCAAAAGGGGATGTTCTCATCTAGATATTATACAGAGGCATCCTACCAAGTTACAATGAAATCCCTTCATAAATACAGTCTGTAGACTGTGCTAAAGGTTTTCGGGTTTTGGGATCGGGCAGCCATCATGGTTGACTGATCGCAACCAAAAGGGGACATTCTTATCAAAACATGACCTCAAACCTACATATGAAATTTCGTGTTGATCGGACAAGAACTACGGGGTGTAGCCTGTGCTAAAGGAAAATGTGAACCGACTCACAGATTAACAGACTTCTGCATGTGTGATAGCAATAGCTTATCTTGACTTTGTCAAGTTAAACTACAAAAAAATGAAGAGAAACTCGAGAAACAGAATTTACTGCATCCAGTAAATTTGAGTCTGAGTGAAAATGGTGAAAGCAAATAGAACTAAATTATATAGAAAAAGAATATGTGGAGATTTATTTTCAGGGATAAAATATCTTTACAGAATTCAGAAATAGGTTTTCGTAAATAGTACTTAAAGATTTTCATACAGGATTCAGATACAATTTTCAAGAAACTGGAAATAACTTCTGTGCCTAGCATTAAATGTGTTCTAGAAAGGAATCAGTAATGGATATTTTTGACTATTTTTCATGAAAAAATGCATGTATGAACTTTGGGAATGCATTAGCGGGTTAACAAAATTCATGCAATTCTGAAAAATACACTTAATGACCCCAGGGTGACCTCAGTGACCTTGACCCATATTTTAAATCTCAAATAAGTTTCGACTCATTTGGAGTTGTTCCCAGGTCCATACGTCATACCATGCTCAAGATATGAGCATGACCCACTTACCAAATTGTTGGCCACACCCATTTTTTTTAGTATAAAAATGCATGTATGAACTTCAGGAATGCATTAGGTGATCAAAAAAATGTGATGTCAGGCAATTCTGAAACAATGCACTCAATGACCCCTAGCTGACCTCAGTGACCTTAACCCATATTTTGAACCTCTATTGAGTTTTGACTCATTTGCTGTTGGTCCCAGGTCCATATATCATAGCATGCTTGAGATATGAGCGTGACCCACTTTCAAAATTTTTTTTTAACAAAAAAATGCATGTGTGGACTTTGGGAATGCATTAGAAGTAAATATTGTGATTTCCAGCAAATTCTGAAAAATGCACTCAATGACCCTTGGGTGACCAGATTGACCTTGACCCATACTTTGAATCTCAATCGAGTGTCGACGCATTTGGTGTTGGTCGCAGGTCCATAGGTCACACCATGCCTGAGATATGGGCATGACCCACTTTCAAAACACCCCAATGGACACCCTTGATGCCCCGGGAATCTGAAAAACAGAGGTGGCCAAGAACTTGTGACTGTCTATGAGTTTGGCAAAAAGCAGCGAGATAGGACATTTCGTTTTCGAGTTATCGTGCAGACAAGGAAGTGAGGAGAAGACAGGAGAATAAGAAGAAGAAAAATGAAAGTGTCAATGACACTGTAGCTTAACTTGTCTGTGTGTTGTGTTTGATAAAAAGGATAATGTTCAATGTTTATGAAAGGATTATGAAATAAGACAAGAATTGTGATAATTGGGAATATGTTAATTTTTGTTCCCTGTATGCTATGTTTTTAATAAAAATAATATGAGGTGTAGACTGTACTAAAGAACTGAGGGGTGGGTTAATGTGGCCTTCACAGTTAATGTAAGTGGCCCTCACAGTTAACATATGTCAAGAAAAGTTACCAAGTTACAGTGAAATTATTCCAAAAGGAGTCATCCTATCATGTTACAATGAAATCCCTTCATAAATATGGTCTGTAGACTGTGCTAAAGGTTTTTGGGCTTCAGGCCTGTGTAGCCATCACGGTTTACTGATTGCAAACTTAGATGTGAATCTTCCATGGAAGACGTGTGTCACCTGCACTATATTTTAATATTTCAGACAGAATTCTAAGTGGAAAAGGGGCATAACTCTGAAAAAAATACAGCGGATCAAAAAATAAAATAGGAGGTGCACAATGCCATTATGTGATAAAGAATCACTGAAAGTTTCATCAAAATCCATTCATAGGTTAAAGAGGAGTGGCGGATAAGAGAAAGTGTGACACGGACGATGCGGACGACGCAAGACAACAAGAGTAATCCCTATATGTCGCTCCCCACTTCATGGGGCAAATAAAATAGGAGGTGCACAATGCCATTATGTGATAAAGAATCACTGAAAGTTTCATCAAAATCCATTCATAGGTTAAAGAGGAGTGGCGGATAAGAGAATGTGTGATGCGGACAACGCGGACGACGACGCAAGACGACAAAAGTAATCCCTATATGTCGCTCCCCACTTCGTGGGGCAGGCGACACAATAAAAGGGGACCTCATCATCTCGACATTACACTGAGTCATTCTACCAAGTTACAATGAAATCCCTTCACAAATACGACCTGTAGTCTGTACTAAAGTTTTTTGGGTTTTGGGCTCAGGCAGCCATCATGTTTGAATGATCATGACCAAAAGGGGACGTTCTCATCTGGGCATTATCTGGAGTGATCCTACCAAGTTACAATGAAATCCCTTCATAAATATGACCTGTAGACTGTGCTAAAGGTTTTTGGGTTTTGGGCTCGGGCAGTCGTCACGGTTGACAGATTGCAACCAAATGGGGTTATCATCAAGACATCATACGGAGTCATCCTACCAAGTTACAATGAAATCCCTCCATATTAAATATGACCAGCAGACTGTGCTAAAAGTTTTTGGGTTTCAGGCTTGGGCAGCCATCACGGCTGACGGATCATGACCAAAAGGGGTTGTTCTCATCTAGACATGACTCCAAACCTGCATATGAAATTTCATGATGATCAGACAAGAACTACGGGGTGTAGCCTGTGCTAAAGGAAAATGTGAACAGACTCACAGACTAACAGACTTCCGCAGACATGATGGCAATAGCTTATCTTGACTTTGTCAAGTTAAACCTTTACCTAACATGAGAAACAGACGACACTTCCCAAAAAAATTCTTGAATAACTATTTTTTTTCATTTTTTGTCTCAAAAACATAGGTTATGACCCCTCGTTGGAACGAGCTCGACGAGCTCGTTCCAACGAGGGGTCATAACCTATGTTTTTGAGACAAAAAATGAAAATATTTTGAAAATTAATATGCGATTTTTGAGAATCGCGCTGGCCGGTTTTGGCCGTTACGTTGGGTAAAGGGTTAAGCTAAAAATTAAAGAAAGAAAGAGAAACCATACAAAAACAATAGTCTGTGTGTTTCACACAGACTAACTATTAAAATAGATCATGTTCATGAAAATTTGGATAGTTTTCTTGAAATCCATCATGCAGTTTACAAAACAAATGGTCATTCAAATTGCACTGCTGTTCCTTCATAGTTTATGAGCCCTAATTTATTTACTTATATATTGGGGTTTAATGACACTTTTGACATCCTCACCTCATGTCAGACAGTTTTACGAGTGGTGGAAGCCGGAGTACCTTGGGAGAACCACAGAGCAGTGGTGGGTAACTGTCAGACACTCCAAAGTACTAACCTTGCCTAAGCAGGATCACCATTGGTTAAAGACAAGTGCACCATCGACGTGCAGTACGTCTTAGTACACAGCGCCACTGTGCACCCATGTGGGCAATCAGGATTAAGTGCCTTGCCCAAGGACACAATGCAGCTACTGTTGATAGGGATTGAACCCTGAACCTTTTGGTTTGAAGTCAAATGCCATAACAATTGAGCGATTGTGCTCCCTATGACCCCTCAATGGCAATGGTTCAAAAATATTATTCAGGAAAAAATAATGGCATTGTCACCTTCCAGAAAATGTTAGACAATGGGTTAAAAATTAATGTATGCAACCAGGGAACATTTTTTATGAATGTTATAAACTTATAATACCTGTATGTGGACTGGGGCAAAAATCATTGAGGAGTCACATGATATGGCGTTGTTGATTTAAAAAAAAAAATGTCTACTACACAATTTGTGTATTACGCTACTGATGCAGCCGATTCATTAGCAAGGGTTAATCACATGTTAGGTATAACCGAGGCATGCTGTTGTCTACTCACAAAGAGTAAAAATTGCAGGTGTGATTGTGTGCAAGAGCAACAACTCATTTCAAAATTGAAAGATTGCATAGGTATTAGTTAGTTCAGCAAAATGTGAGTAAGACCAGTCTGAGAAATTCATGGCAATTTACAAGGTTTGGTCAAGACCGGGCAAACATGGACCACACCCCATTCAATATCTAAAGATAGATATGGGCATATATGTGTACTGGACAGGAATTTTGTCTGCATTGTGATGAGTGTTGCAATACTCACAGAATTCACCCCCTGATTTTTGTTTTACATACATGAATTTCAGTAGGCCATGAAGAAACATAAAATTTATATGATGGAATTTGCAGGCTACATGATATGAACATCTGCACCACATAATTAGGAAATGTCATATTACAACATCTAATGAAAGGATGTAAAAAAATTAGTCCGGCAGCTGTGTCTGTAATAAATAGCCAATTAGCCCTTGACGATAGCATCACATTTACTGAATAAAGATTTTAAACATTTTTATGTGACTGAATATGGATATAAACATTTCTAATTTTCCATTGCTGTAAGTTTTTTCTTGCGTCCGTTATTAAAATAAAACCTCTAGTTAACTGAAGAACTATTCTGTCATGAGACATAACTATTGGAAAAGACCCTCCTAGCCTTTTTAAACAGTATCCAAATAACATCATATCATCAGTTTATTTATTTATTTATTTATTTATTTATTTATTTATTTATTTATTTATTTATGTTTAAGGTCACATATTTTTGTACGATAGCTGGTCATGACCGCAACATGGATATAAAGTGAAGTCCAGCAAATCATTTATACTCATGTTGCTAGTTTCAGAGGACCTCCACCCCCAGTATTAGTGACCAGGTCCTATTTTACCAGTAAAACTTGTTTACCATAGTAAATGAGCACTGCTTCACTTCTTGGGGTTCCCACAGGAAATATAATCAGTTTAATTAAATATCATCAGATAGCTATTAAATCTGACGTTATAATGAGGAAATGAAGGTCAACAAAAAATAATAATAAACGAATGAGCTCATATAATTATCCAAGGTGATATGTACACACACTTAATTGATTCTTACGTTACTTGGCATCGTTAATACCAAAGAAGGTACATTTCCAGTTGTCAATTATCTGAACTAGTGGCAGCACTGAAGAAGTTACCACTCACTGTAGCCTATTGTGAGATCTGGGCTATCTTAGGATATTATCGGACTACCGGCATCAGGTCTGTGCCGGTAGTCCAGTAATGTCCTAAAATTGCCCAGGTCGCTTCTCAGGACATTCCTACTTACATTTCAGCCCCTCCACTTCTTGGAAAGTCCTCTGCATCCCCACTTGTTACAAGTACTTTGATATTTTTGAAAGAAGGAGCACAAGAAATGTTTGCACAAAGAGGGTTTCTTTCAATCCTTCACAGTACCATCTCCATCTCAGGGATTCTTCCACATATATTGAGAATGGGGCAAGAGCCAAGCCAGAAAATAAGCAGACTGTCATCTGCAAAATGAGGTCCCCAGAGGGGGAATTTAGTGATGCTACTACCCTGCATAGCAGGATAGCATCACTAAATTTAACCTCTGTGAACTTTAATCTGAATTGGGGTCTCAAAACTAAACAGAAGGAGGTACCTGGAGGATAAATTGGCCCACTGTATGGGATAGCATCATCAAATTCACCCTCTGTGGACCTCATTCTGCAAATGTCAGACTGCTTATTTTCAAGCCTGGCAAGAGCCCATGCAATTCTGAAAACAACCATCTTACAGGATCGAAATGGGAACCCTATTGAATTTAGGATTTTGTGAAACAAGTATACTTCTTCCATACAGGAACATTCAGAATGAAGAATTTGTTTATAAATTCAAATCACAGTCTGATTATTTCCTTATCAGCAAATGAAGTAAATTCCCATAAATTCAACCATTAAAGGCCTAATACCACCTTTGCAGAGTTTAATGACAAATTCCCCAGTCAGCAAACTTATAGTAGTTTTAACTCTTAACCTGCTGAGTGTTTTCAAGATATTTTTCATCAAATATTGTCATGGCTGCTGTGATGCAGTCATGAACAGATTTGATGAAAACTTCATCTAAATTTAATTCAATAAATCATTGGGAAAAAATCCATTAAATTTACAAGAGGAAAAGGTGCCCACATTATCCTTATTTTAGTGGCAACAGAAGTCTGGTGTTAGGCAGGAATATCCACCAGCAGCATGCAACAAGTTTAACCTGCAGGTCATACTACTATAGCAGTGATTTGTAGCCAAATCTTGGCTGCTTGCATAGAAACAACTGCAAGAGAACAAAAAGTTTCTGTGATTCTACAGTGAGAAGTTTTTAAAAATTTCTCCAGACCTTTAAGGTTTAATCACCAAGTTAACACCAGATACCAACTGGAAATATAACTGTCAGAAACTGATAAAATTAAAATGCATGCCCATACCTACTTGGTACTGCTGGCACTTAGAAAAATTCCTGCATTATTAACTCTTAACCTGCTAGTATTTTCAAGATACTTTTCATGAAATCTAGTCATGGCTGCTTGAAGCAGATTATGGCTGCTTGAAGGATGTGGTGACTTTAAAGCATTCTCATTTATAACAATAAATTATAATTTGATTA
Organism: Pictodentalium vernedei; assembly: GCA_031216915.1. Taxonomy (NCBI): domain Eukaryota; kingdom Metazoa; phylum Mollusca; class Scaphopoda; order Dentaliida; family Dentaliidae; genus Pictodentalium; species Pictodentalium vernedei. The sequence goes on along the minus strand of CM062296.1, from coordinate 617,701,248 downwards.
TGACAACCAGATATTTAGTAAATTGTGTCTTTCAACAGCTCACTGAGCACAAACAAGACATAATGGATTAAGTTTCAGAATTCTATTACCTGACAATATAGCTCCTAATATGTTTGGTCTTTGACTTCATAGTGATGGGAGGAAATAGTTAACAGATTAGTTTTATTTTTTAGAGCATTCAAATGAAATTCCTTTAAAAACTCTGCAAAACGGTTATGATCTGAAAATATGATTAATTTTGAAGGCTCACATCTAGTGAAAAAACCTGGTTGCTAGTCAGACAGGCTGCAATCTAAAAATCTAAATCTTGATTTAAAATAAAAGGCCGCTCGGCCACATGTCCCCGAAAAAAACAAGTCGAAAACGGGGCATAACTCTAGTAAAAGTGATCGGTCCGAACCCATATTCGAACTTGACCTGTATTATTATCCCAGAAAGTCCCATACCAAAATTCTTTCCGATCAAATAATCCTAACTGGAGTTATCATCCGGACACCACAAATCTTGAAAGTCGAAAAATGGGTATAACTCTAATAAAAATAATCTGGCCGAACCCATATTCGAACTTGATTTGATCTGTGTTTGGGCTAAGAAGGTCACATACCAAAATTGGTTCCAATCAAATGATCCAAACTGGAGTTATCATGGGGACACCAAGTGGGATGGATGCACAGACGGATGGAAGGATGCACGCCCAGATGTACAGACGGACATTCTTACAAATGGCTACTTATGTGGCTATTTTATGGACATGTTAGATGGCTAACCTAAAACACATGTCCAACATAATAAAACAAGTTTTTTGGGGGAAAATGTTTGGGGGGTCAGCTAACCCTACAACTATCCTTTACTGACCCTAACCCTACCCACCCCTAACCTTAACCCTAAGCTACCCCTAACCCTAAACTAACCCTAGCCACATAACTCTAACACCCTTTCACTTAGCCCCACCCCCCTATGCCACCCTGGAATGCCCTAACCCTACTCTACATTTATCCACCCCCCCAACCAGTCCCCCCCCCTCCCCACAATAAGAGATTCTGTTTTGTGCTAGCCACCTAACAGACTTTAACCACATAAGTATCCTGTTTTACTAACTCATAGCCACATAAGTAGTCATTTGTGTGTGCTGACGGGCGGACATCGCTGATTTCTATAGTCCCCCCAAAAATTTTTTTCGGGGGACACTTGCTCAGCTTTTCAGACATTGCCCTTTACCTAACATGAAGACCATAACCACCCAGCTCTGTTAAAATAATTTGCTATTCAAATTTTATCATATTTTAAATTTTTGCTGCAAAAACATAGCTTCTGACCCCTCATTGGAACAAGCTCATTGAGCTTGTTCCAATGAAAGGTCAAAAGCTGTGTTTGAGGCAAAAAATGAAAATCTTTTTACTTATTCAAGAACTTTTATGCATGTGCATTCTACTGTTAATGTTAGGTTAAGGCTTAACTCCCTGAATATTGCTCGCGAATATTCCTGTCCATGACAGCAAATCTCTCGTCACTGGAATAGCTATAATTTATGCTCCTTTAAGCCCCACAAAGAAGATCTTTTTTGTCAAACTGCATGCGGATGAGAAGTTTTTTATTTTATTTTTTAATTTTGTAATTATTTCTTTGCCATCAAAAGTTTATGGTCTTGGTTTGTTTTATGTTTTAGGCCTCATACTCTACAGAACAGCATGAGTGATAGTGTATTTCATTCCTTGAGTGCAACAAGGCTTTGCAATGCTAAAGCATTGCAAAGCATTGTTGCACTCAAGGGGCAAATTTATCAATTTTATTAACTTGGGTAAAATATCAGACATAAACCATTCAATTTTTATTTTTTTAAGTTTACATTGGTTATAAAAAGAGAGCATGTGGCAGCCAAAAGGACCATGTGGGTGGGCCTGAGAAACAGATTTTTAATTTTTTTAGGCCTTAACCAAATTTACTTCTGTACTGCTAGTCAACTTTTTTACTACTGACACCTTGGGTTATTTCTTTATTTACTGAGGTCACCTCATGTCCAACAGTTTGATGGATGGAAGAAGCTGGAGTGCCCTGACAGGACATCCTAGCAGCAGTGAGCAACTCCTCAACATACAAACTTTGCACAGGCAGGGTCAGTAGTGGTTGGAAGGTGAAAGCACCATTGCCATGCAGTACGCGTTAGTACACAGTGCCACCATGAAGTTCCTTGCCCAAAGATACAATGCCGTTACCAATGGTCAGGATCGAACTATGGACCTTTCGATTTGAAGTTCAATGCTCTAACCACTGAGCCAATGCTCTTCTTTCTATGAATTTTTCATCAAATTCAGTTCACAGCAGCAGGTGGGAGGGCCTATGACTATGCATGGCTGAAATTGAATCACTTGCATTTTAAAGGATGTGGTAACTTACTGGTAGGTGAATTTCCTTGTCTTTAAAAGTTCTTGGAAGAATCGGTTTGTGAACTGAAGGTATGCAGTGACGGTATTGAGGTAGAATAGTCAGGATACCAAAGGCTTTGTCCTGTTTGGAAATCACTCCTATGGTTGACTTCCAGCAATTGGGGAGTAGTGGAAGGAGAGACATGTGATGTAGATGTCATTTAACCTACTGATGAATAAATCAGGGCATTGTTTTAGGATTCGATAGATCTCACAGAGGAGTTTTTACATTTTCCAATGATATTTATGATTTCACTCGTTTGTATGGGATCGACCAGCTCATGTGCATGTCCATCTTCCACTGTCAAGTGGTTGAAGTTGGGTTTTAGAAGTACATTATCATTTTCTGAGATGAATAGGCCAGTTTTGTTTCAAAGGGCTTCATCATAGAGGGACCCTTGATGGGGGCGGTGAATCTTCTTGATGAGTTCAGTGAAGGTGTCAGCCTTTGCCTTGTCATTAAGAGCAACTGACCCATCGTCCTTGAGGAGTGGTTTGGAGTGCCTTTGACTTGTGAAGCATTTCAGAACCTGTTTAGGCCACTCATAAATTCTGAGGTTTTTTTATTCAATTCTGTTTTCAGTTCAGATATTATGGGGGGGTGTTTTCTGATTTGAATATGCTGAAAGTTTTGCATTTTTGTTTGATGAGCTGGAGGGGATCCCTGCATATTTCAACCAAGGTCCTAATCACCTGCTTAGGGCAGATTTCATTGAGGGCGGAGTCGATTTGAGTCACAAAGATTTAGGTAGATTGCCTCAAGCCCCTCTTCGGTGGAGGGCTCAAACAAGGAGTAGGGGGCACGGTGGCATCGTGGTAACCTTGTCAGATCACCAAAGTTAACCAACATCGAGCCCGGTTAGTCCTCGGATGGGTGACCATCTGAGCGATCGATTCGGACTCCTGTGTTGTGTCCTTGGGCAAGGCACTTACCCCGATTGTCCACATGGGGGCACGATGACACCGTGTACTAAGGCGTACTGCACGTCGATGGTGCGCATGTCTTCAACCAATCTAACCCTGCCTGTGCTGCAGTGCAGAGTTACAAAGTTGGGGAGCTGGCAGCTGCTCATTGTGGCTCAGTGGTTCTCTTCGGGTACTCCAGCTTCCTCCACCTATAAAACTGTCATGGTCATGATTAGCCATTGTGCATAAGTATGTGACCTTAAACACCAATAAATAAATCGACAAGGAGTCTGAAAATGCAGTGTTTGTATTTCCTTCAGAAGAATTCAAAGCCCTCGGATCTAACTGGTATTTCCAGAGGGCTGTAGTATGAGACCAAGGCAATTTTCTTCTGGTCAACTTCGATTTTGGAAAAAATGCTAATGCGTGATTTTGGTCATTTATACTGAAAGGTTAAAAATACAATCCATGAAAATAAATTTGTAAACGTTTTGTAGGATTGGACCCCTGGTTCAGTTAACAGACAACACACACTGCCATTCTATATCAACAATTCATGAGCTGACGTGCTGTCCTTTGACCCAAGAAAAACCAAAGTTTAAGAGAGACATTTTGTAGTTTATTTTTATATACATGCTTACAGGAAATTGCATTACAAAGGATCAATCAGTTTATACTTGAACAATGAGCAAGTGTTATTTGTTATTAACCCTTTACCTAACATGAAAAGCAGACGACACTTGCAAAAAAAAAATTCTTGAATAATTAATTTTTTTCATTTTTTTGTCTCAAAAACATAGGTTATGACCCCTCGTTGGAACGAGCTCGACGAGCTCGTTCCAACGAGGGGTCATAACCTATGTTTTTGAGACAAAAATGAAAATATTTTGAAAATTAATTGGCGATTTTTGAGAATAGCGCTGGCCGGTTTTGGCCGTTACGTTGGGTAAAGGGTTAAATGGTCCTAGACATTGGGTTAGTCTGCACCTTTTATTTATTTCTTGCATTAATTGCGGATATGATGAGATTTCAAAAAGAAGGATATAAACAATTTTACAGAATGATTATAGGCCTGCCCACTGTGACCAGGATTCCACTGTAAGGACCAATAAAAAAAACACGGATACTTACAAAATACTGCAGGTACAGAAGAATTAGGGATGGTAGCAGAGCTCAATACAATCTCTCCTCTTATTCAAACTAAGACTTGAAATTTTGGTAGCTTGTGGTTCTACTGGGCAATAATATTTTTCCCCACATACTGAAAAACTTGAGAATGATTGAACCAATTATTTAGATTATTTAGGATGCACCCAGTGCTATCCCAAAATGGCAGCAAAAAGTGGAACTTGTCCTTGGGAAAAATGACGAGCGTCACCGATTTATATTCATTGATGACCTTTTCCAAGAATCAAGCTCTACATGTGCCCATATTTATTCATAGTTGTCTTTGTAAGTGGGATGTTTGATCAATCTAGGAAGCTGTGACATCCTGCAATGTTTTCAGAACCATCTTCCGACTTTTGTAAAAATTACAGCCTCCATGCTCAGCATAATCAGGAAGTGCAAAATTTATAATCATTTTCATTTTCAGCAATAATGATGTAAATTGTGCGGGTCTGGTGAAAAGCTACTCATCAACAGTACTGAAATGATTAACCAGATAACCGGTTTGAAACCAGTTACCTAGCTGATTAGAAAAAACGTCAACTGGTTATCCGAAATATTGCTAATGATCGTCATTCCACTGTTAAAATGTAGTAAATCTGCCGCTTCTCCTTTAGGATAGATTACACCTCAAAGCTGCGTTGTATATATTGAGAAATAATTGATAATAAGACCTCGTTAATGATTGGCAATTTCCATGAGTACTAAGTAATCACAGAAACTATTCCATAGTATATATACAAACGAACATTGCCGAGTACTCGATGATGTTCATTTGTATACACACTTCGGAAATACTTTCCAAATCCAAAATTTTTTATTCTATATTTGGTGGAATAATGGCCACGGATAACCGGATATTATCCAGTTATTGCTCTCGGTTAGTCGGTTGTGAAAATGAGCCAACTGTTTCAGCCCTAGTCATCACTTTGACAAGACATCCAGTGATGGTTGGGAGTTTATGGTTGCCTGTCCACTAAATTACATTTGTCATAATTTATGTTTCAGATTGGGGGTGGGGGATATCTGGAAGCAGTATTCTGTTTCAGCCTGTTGATTTGTTTAGACAAATCAATAAGCTGACGCAGAGTATGGCTTCAGCACCACACATCCCCTATGCCTGTCCCTGATCCCTATTTCCAGACCAGATTTGTTGGAAAGCAGAATAACAGCTTTTAAAGACAGTACCTCAAAAAGAGCATCAACATAGATCAAGATACTATCCATCCTTCTGCCAGAAACTTCAATTTCAACATATAATACTGCAAGCCACACCTGAAATTAAATAATATTTACATAATTAGGTTTAAAACTGCATTCCTTGATTCTTCTCCCGTCTCAATCACATGAAATGCAAAAAAACAAATTACAATATCAGCCATCATGGGTTGCTTTCTTTTTTTGAACAAGTCAAATTATAAAAATGTCAATGAGAGATTGAACTAGAGGTGCTGGCATACCCCATAAAATCACTTGAAATACTTCAAAACTCATTTCAGGGACTGCACAGTGTCATGTAATTTTAAGAAGAGAAACAAGAAGCATGGCCTAAGCCCCCTCTCATAATGCCAAGGTGGACATATTTTTAAATACGAGGCTTTATTGTCTTTGTTGTTTTATAGCAGGATGAGAACTCCAACCCCCAGTAGCAGCTGTGAGTGTGAGGTCCATACACACCTGTTACTGAAGGTTTGCAAAGGCCATGAAAAACCTATGATCAAAGTCTGGAGACAATCACAGCATCCACGTGGGAGATATAGAACAAAAACATAATGCCACGTTTTGGGAGGAGGTTTCCATGTATTTTCTTTATTTTACAGCAGGAACACCCGAAAGCCTACTCCTCAGTAACAATTATGATGTCTACATGCACTAACATGCTAAGTTTGGTGACAATTGGATCATCCACATGGGAGAATGGGAGAAGATATCGAACAAACACACATGCAAACAAACCATTCTCAAAAAAACTAAGATATCTGGCTAATTTGCATAATTTATGCATGAGAGAAAAAGATGAGTGCAATGTTCTGTATATTTTGTTTGTTGTTTCCCCTTCCCAAAATAGTCAAAATCCAAATCAACGTTTGGAAGTTTTTGCTCGAAAAGTGCAACTGGTATTTTTAAAACAAGATGGCTGATGGCCATTTTTGATGGATGTCAAAACCCAAAATGTGACATCCTGATCATCCCCTCTGTACCATTGTGTCATATTTTCTATTGGGTCATATTGTTTGTCCATTGATCGATATTTGTTTGTATGGATTAATGGACAGACGAATGGATGGATGAACAGATGGATGTATGTGAGACGAACATACTGACAGTTGGATGGACAGATGTAATTCAGTATATCCCCTATTCTTTGAGCAGGAGTACGACAAATCATTATGATTATTATTTTTCCCTCCTACAAGAAAGAATAATATATACAAGGAAAAATAAGACAGGCCCATCAAAAATATTCATTGAAAATGACCTGCAATAATCTCAGCTCTAGCTCATAAAGCACCACCCAAGAACCAACTCTGCAAATGCTAAGTATTCAGATTTCATGTTTGTTTGCAAGCCTGATTATTTATTTTGAGGGGTTTAATGACACTTTCAACAGCATGGGTCATCTTGTGTCAGACAGTTTTACAAGTGGAGGCAGGTGGAGTACCCAGATAGAACCATCAAGCAGTGGCAAACAACTACCAGACTCCCCAAAGTACTAACTCTACTCAAGCACGGTTAGCATTAGTTGTTGGGAAGTGTACCATCAACATGCAGTATGCTTTAGTACACAATACCACTGTGTTCCCATGTGTCCAACTGTGATTAATTAAGTGTGTTGCCCAAGGACACAATGCAGTTATCGCTGGTCAAGTCCGAACCGTTGATCTTTTGGTTTAAAATTGAATGCTTGAAAGCTTAATCTTATGGAAATCATTGGTACATGTTGTATCATATATTATTTGTTGATTACATCGGACAAAGATTCAGTTAGCACTTTAAATACTAACTTTTTTTTAAAACCTTAACCCCATCCAACTGAAGGCAACAATTGAAAAGTGTTTCTTGAATAACTTAAAAATTCAATTTGTAGCTTCAAAAACATAGCTTATGACCCCATCAATAGAATGAGCTCCAAGAGCTCGTTCTAATGAGGGTGTCATAAACTATGTTTCTGAGACAAAATTGGAAAAAAAAATAATAAAATTTGACAGATATTTTTTGTTAATATGTCACTTGAGGGACATGGCCATTACATCTTGTAAAGGGTTGAAATATAATTAGAATGGTGTCATTCTTATGAAATCCACTAATTCAATTTTAGAATTTGAACAATATTAAGTCTACCGTAATGACTTTAACTCAGTCTTTTGAGTTTGAAAATGGGAGACATGCTGTTTACTACTCCCTACCATTTGAAGTGAGGTCCGCTATTGTTGAGTATCAGCGTCGGGAAAATGTATTCAAGAAAAACATCAACTATCATGATTTGTTGGGTTGGATCTTATAAAGAACTCCCCCCCCACCCCACCCCCCCCCCCCCACACTTGTCTTTGTGAAAAAGAAGGCAGTTGTTTCTTCACTGCTATAGAGTGTGATGCGATTTACCTGTAGCATGGTTTACAAATATTTAAATTGTTCTTGGGGACACTATCAAGTGTGAACCCCAAACATATTTTACTTGACTTTCAAACAGAGCGGATTCTGTGGAGACTGTATACAACAAATTCTATTAGGTAGAATCCTTAGGTGTTTCCAAATATTTGTTCAGAAATAATAAAAAACTAGAAAGTGTTTTAGCACACTAAAACATATGTCTCCCCTTCCTTTCTATTTTATGCACTACAAATGATATATACATAAAAATATTGACAATCATACCAGATATGTAAGGTCTAGCTCTAAAGAGAAATAAGTTATGATGACTCTGGCAAATAATACTCTATAAAATATCAAATTTTGTTACAGACAGACGAACACGCATCCCACAATATGACATATATGAAGCTTTTATTAAAATATCAAATAGCTGGGATTAAAAGTTGCTGAGAAAAATGTGCAAAATGTTGTTATGGACAGACTGTCAGACACACACACAAACACACACAGACAGAGGTAAACAAGTATGTCCCAACTTCCCCTCTGGGGAGCGGGGTTATAAATATCTATGATCTAGCTCAACATCCACTTGTCAAAAAAAAATAAATTCTGGTCTGGACAATTACTCCCTATTTAAAGTACATAAATTTGACCTTGAGGTCAAGGTCACATGAAGGTCATGATGACATGTGGTCTCATTGTGATACATCCACATGTCAATCATCTAAGTCCTCGGTCAAAAAACAAAAAAGTTCTGATCTGGACAATTATTCCCTATTTGAAGTACAAAAAAATTTGACCTTGAGGTCAGAGGTCAAGGTCACATGCAGTTCATCAAGGTAGCGGACATGCGGTTTCATGGTGACACATCCACATGTCCAAAAAAAATAATTCTAGTCTGGACAATTACTCCCTATTTAAAGTACATAAATTTGACCTTGAGGTCAAGGTCACATGAAGGTCATGATGACATGTTGTCTCATTATGATACATCCACATGTCAATCATCTAAGTCCTAGGTCAAAAAAACAAGAAAGTTCTGATCTGGACAATTATTCCCTATTTGAAGTACATAAATTTGACCTTGAGGTCAGAGGTCAAGGTCACATGCAGTTCATCAAGGTAGCGGACATGCGGTTCCATGATGACACATCCACATGTCCAAAAAAAAAAAAATCTGGTCTGGACAATTACTCCCTATTTAAAGTACATAAATTTGACCTTGAGGTCAAGGTCACATGAAGGTCATGATTACATGTGACATGCGGTCTAATTGCGATACATCCACATGTCAAATATCTAAGTCCTAGGTCAAAAAATAAAAAAGTTCTGGTCTGGATAATTATTCCCTATTTGAAGTACATAAATTTGACCTTGAGGTCAAGGTCACATGAAGGTCACAATGGTATGCGACACACTGGCTCATGGTGATACATCCATGTGCCAAATATCTAAGGCCTGGCTCAAAAGACAAACAAGTTTTGGTACGGACAAAGTTTCCTTGAAAAAAGCACAAATCTGACCTTCAGATCAAAGGTCAAGGTCACATGAAGGTCACAATGGTACGCTACACACTGGCTCATGGTGATACATCCACATGCCAAATATCTAAAGCCTGACTCGAAATACAAAAAAGTTCTGGTCCCGTTTCCCTTAAAAAAGCGCATAAATCTGACCTTCAGGTCAAAGGTCAACGCCACATGAAGGTCACTATGGTACACTGCACACTGATTAAGGGTGATACATCCACATGCCAAGTATCTAAGGTGTAGGTCAAAAGACAAAAAAGTTATGGCCCGGACAAAGTTTGCGTGATGTTTCATATCTATGATCTAGCTCAACATCCACATGTCAAAAAAAAAACAAATTCTGGTCTGGACAATTACTCCCTATTTAAAGTACATAAATTTGACCTTGAGGTCAAGGTCACATGAAGGTCATGATTACATGTGACATGCGGTCTAATTGCGATACATCCACATGTCAAATATCTAAGTCCTAGGTCCAAAAATAAAAAAGTTCTGGTCTGGACAATTATTCCCTATTTGAAGTACATAAATTTGACCTTGAGGTCAAGGTCACATGAAGGTCACAATGGTATGCGACACACCGGCTCATGGTGATACATCCATGTGCCAAATATCTAAGGCCTGGCTCAAAAGACAAACAAGTTTTGGTACGGACAAAGTTTCCTTGAAAAAAGCACAAATCTGACCTTCAGATCAAAGGTCAAGGTCACATGAAGGTCACAATGGTACGCTACACACTGGCTCATGGTGATACATCCACATGCCAAATATCTAAAGCCTGACTCGAAATACAAAAAAAAGTTCTGGTCCAGTTTCCCTTAAAAAAGCGTATAAATCTGACCTTCAGGTCAAAGGTCAACGTCACATGAAGGTCACTATGGTACACTGCACACTGATTAAGGGTGATACATCCACATGCCAAGTATCTAAGGTGTAGGTCAAATGACAAAAAAGTTATGGCCCGGACAAAGTTTGTGTGATGTTTCCCTTAAAAAAACACATAAATCTGACCTTCAGGTCAAAGGTCAAGGTCACATGAAGGTCACTATGGTACACTGCACATCGGCTCATGGTGATACATCCACATGCCAAGTATCTAAGGTGTAGGTCAAAAGACAAAAAAGTTATGGCCCGGACAAAGTTTGTATGAGAAGAAGAAGAAGAAGAAGAAGAATATGCACTAAAACAATATGTCTCCCTTCTGGGAAGGGGAGACATAACAAGGGCAACACAAAGTGTGGGTCTCTTCCCCCGATCCGCAGGCATGTTTGAAGTAGCCTTAAAGGTATTGTGGGACCTGAAAATTTTCTAAAATTTTCTAAGTCGAAAAAGTTAAAAAAGGGCCGTAACTCTAGAAAAATTATTCAACAGAACCTTTCCTTGTGCATATCAGTTCCTCCATGCAGGTCTATCAGTGTACCAACGGAGATCCAAATCCGACCAATGGTTTTAAATTACAATGCAAAATATTTTCTGGACAGACGGATGGACAGATGAACAGACAGGTGGATGAACAGATGGACGGAGGGCTTCACTAGAATAGAGGCATAATAATAATGAGTATCCAAAGTATCTGACCTGTATTTTCTTGTATCATTAGATATGATTTTCTAAATTCGTTGAACGAACAAAACATGCTTTAAACTTTAGAAATTGACTTTGTTTGAAATTTTAATATTTATGTCTATAAAGCGGGATCTCTGCATTACTATTATCAGAATTTGAAATTTGAAGTTTGTTGAATCACTTTGTTTACATAACAATTTTCAGAAAGCAAAATTTGATTAGTTTGAATTCTTGGAATATTGTTAGCATTTTTGGGCACATATTTTATTCTTTAACCCTTTTCTGATGAACAGACTTTAAAGTTTAATAACTCACATGGCAGAGACGAGGAAAACTGTCTATTTGCAAAAAATAAAAATTGTGGTTGCGATGTTCTGCAAGAGCGACAGAATGCCTTAAAATTGAAAGACTGCTTTAACTGTATATATAAAGCAAAGAAAGTTGGAAAAAGTTTTTCCATCCTGTTTTCCAGTTTATGAAACTTTGTTCAGAAACCACTGAAGTTCTTTCCAAATTTGTAAAACATACATAACAGTTATTTCTCAAATAAACAAGAGGCCTCAAGGGGACTCAATCGCTCACCTGACAAAGTGGTTCAAAGAAGTATGTTGGGTCACATTCGGTTAGTTCATCAACACTAGAGAGGAATAAAGTCATGAAATTATTCAAAACTCTAGTGTCCATGTCAGATGATTATTATCATGGGCCCTCCCAACTGCTTCCAATTCTATCAGCTGTACACAAGCACTACCAAACTTCCAAGGGTTCTTATGTCACTGCAGCCTCCCCACCCCCCCCCCCCCCCTCCAACCTATAGAGAGCCCAAATATTCACCCAGGGAACTTATCTGAACAAACTTGAATTTGACCCAAACCCCCTATCCTCCAACCACCATCCCCCACCCTACAGAGATGTTGTTTTCCAAGTATAAGAGCATTCGGACTGGTAGATCTGAAGAAGACGATTTTTAATGAAATTTCCTCATATTGCACCAAGTTAAAATTCGGGAAGCCCAAATATTAACTCAGTAACTTAATTTGAACAAACTTGAATTTGTTCCCCCACCCCTCTAGAGATGTTGTATACCAAATATCAAAAGATTCTAATTGATGGTTCTGGAGAAGATTTTTCTTTTTTTCAAATATATGGGTACTATCAGAGTTATGCCCCTTGAGGTGCCCTCTGTGGGTGTGACAACTTTATTTGAACAAACTTGAATTGACATATGATAAGGAATATACACAGCAGATTTGGTTCAATTTGGTCAGGTAGTTTCTGAGAAGTTGATAATGTAAAGTTAATGCAGGACGATGAATGACAGACAGACAGATGGCAGATGGAAAGTGATTAGTAAAGCTCCCCCTGAGCTTTGCTCAGGTGAGCTAATAAAAAAATGAAACTTGATGTGGACATACAAGGGTCACTTTTATCAGCTAATGAGTCACAACTCTGATCCACTAGGTAAAGTGATTAATAAATAATTCAAAGGTCTCAATCTTCTACGATGTCATAATCACAAGCCCATTATTCTGCAGTGTCTGATAAACTATCTCCAGACAATCAAAAATGTACATTAATAGTCTATAACACTGTTTTATTTAATCTTCAAAATGCCATTGTTTTTAAACTTTTCCCTACGCATACTTTTTCCTGAAATAATTATAAATATTGCCAACCAGCTCTCCCTGAATAGAGATTTAGGCTGCTGCTTGCACGAAAAATATTTCCTGGATATATACACAGAATGACACATGCATGTGAAAGAGAGGCTGCAGGCCTTGAGTTTTATCCTTCCGCGATGGCACAAGTGCCTATATCGATTAACCCATTCACAAGCGTGTGTTGTTCTGTGTTTATTACATGCCTTCATGTCTATAAAAGCAATTATTAAAAGGACACTCGACAATTCATTTGAAAACTATCAACAAAAAGAACACATTTTATCGCTAACCAAATTTGCGAGGGGAACCTGTGTTTCTATTTTGTCCCCTGAGTTCCAATGTGTTCTATGTGCCTCCTGGCACATAGAACACATTGGCACTCAGGGGACCATTTTCACCTATCGCTAGCGATTCAAACTGTAATTGCGTTGAATGATTTGTAGAAAATGCCAGTGAAATTTCGCTTCTATTTCGCTTCTATTTAAAAATAGTCCATCAATGATTTCCATTCCGCACATATGTGCATAGCAGATTTTGATTTTCGCATGGTTTAGTGTTGCTGTAGATGGGGATTACACAGAACAGGTGTGTAATATAACCTAAATCCTCAATGTCATTTAATATTTTACCTAACACAAAAATAAACATTTTCGATTTTTACCTCAAAGCACAGCTTATAACTCCTCAACAAGCTTGTTGCAAAGAGAAGCAAAAATTGAAAAAATAATAAAAGTTGAATGATGATTTTTGTGAATAGCGTTGGTCGATTTTGGCTGTTACGTTACGTAATGGGCTACATTCTATGGTACTACAGCACTACAACTGCAACCGATCTAAATAAACAAATATTCATACACAAAACAGCAGAACACTCATTCATCGTGGAGTTGGGGTCACAGTGGCTATGTGGTTAGGACATTAGACTTCAAACCGAAAGGTTCAAGGTTCAATTCTAGTGGTAACTGCATAGTGTCCTTGCGCAAAGGTGCTTAATCCTGATTGCCCATGTGGGGGGAATGGAGGGATTGTGAGCAAAGGCATAATGCACATTGATGGTTCACTTGCCTTCAACCAATGCCAACCCTGTTTGTGCGAAGTTAGTACGTTGGGGAGTCCGAGATTTGGCTCTTTTCAGGTTCTCTGGCTACCTCCACCCATAAATCTGCCTGACACGAGGTGACCCTAGCTGTCAAAAGAGCCTTCAAACCCCAGTAAATTAATCATAGAGTTGTACCCACATGAGAACAAACAACTCCTTTTTGTGTTTGAGATGGGCTTAACCCTTTGCCCAATGTAATGTCCAAAACTGGGCAATGAGGGGGTCATAAGATATGTTTTTGAAGCAAAAAAATATTCATTTAAGAATTTTGTTTGCAAGTGACGTCTACCTCTTGTATTAGATAAAGGGTTAACCCTCTCCTCATTGATGTTAAAATAGTACAACTACAAAATTAACCGATTTAGTTTCGTTTGACAGAATTCCATGAGCTCTGTTCAGTAACAACGAATTGGTTAATTCCCCAGTTATATTATTTTGCATACATTATTTTGCACTTGAAATTTTCTTATTTTGACATCAGTGTGGAAAGGGCTCAACAACATTTTTGTACAAAACAAAACAACACAATACAAATTTCTTATTTGCTGGCCTATTTCTGTGCTCCGATTACCTATATATGTAGATAATCGCTATGTCCTGCAAAACATTAGCAGAAGCAGGATAGGGCCATAAATAGGTTAGTTCAGGCACGTCACTACAGCTTTTTACAAACATCAAGTAATCATATGGTTAGAACAGCATATCGACTTATTTGCGTCGGGTAAATTAGAAGAAAATATTTCCAACCAAACCCAGCAACACTTCTGTGTGACACAAAGAAACCCTCACTCATTTGCTTTATATGTTCTTTAACTTCAAGGAATTAATTGATTTTTTTAGCACATCAACATCTGTGTATGTGTATGCCAAATAAAAAAACCTCAACCACTTATTCTTTTGGGGAAAGAGTTGGAAATGGATTTCCAACAAACAAGAAAAATAGTTGTCACTACAAGCCCTAATATTCCCCCAGTTGCAATATATGTATTTATTTATTTATTGGTGTTTAACCTTTTACACAACACAGACAATATCAAAATTTAATATTTTAAATGTCATTTTTTTTTAATTTAAAAAAAAAATCCAACCAAACCATATCAAACGACCCCTCTTTGGAACGAGCTCGATGAGCTAGTTTCAAAGAGGAGTAACATGATATGATTTTGTTGAACTTTTTCAAAAAATAATATTTTTTCAGCTGCTGAATTTGCATATTACGGGGGCAGATGTGGCCAATTCGTTGGGTAAAGGGTTAAGGGCACATATTTCTGCACAACAGCTAATAATGACCGCAACATGGATATAAAGTTAAGTCCAGCCAATCATTTATACCCATGTTGCCCATTTTGGAGGACCTCCACCCCAGGTATTGGTGGATGCAATATATGTAAATAATGTTAAGACCCATATTAAACAACTGCAATGCCATTGGATGATCAATCCACTGCCAACTAAGTCAAACACCGGAAATAACTCTCAAAGAAATACTTGCATGGACATTACTGATTCGTGAGTATTATCTTCAGAAAGTTAAATGTTAAATTAAGGAGAAAAGAAACTTGAATAGTTCTCTTTGAAATGGGATAAAAGGAAATAGTAATATGATGACAAAAATTTATAAGTCTAACAAGGGCAATACCTCTTGAAGAAAAACTTGGACACAGCTAGATTGCAATCCCCTTTATGACATTATCACCAAAAAGTTACATATCAAACTTGGTCAAAATATTTTGAACAGTTTTCCATTTTTTGTGGGACCCATTTCTTTTTTTTTGTGGGGGACCCATTTCCAACATGTCGTCCCCTGAGTTCCAATGTGTACTGTGTGCCAGCAGGCACAAAGAACACACTGGAACTCGAGGGATGATGTGTCCTAATCACACGAATTACGCTTATTTATCTTCAAATACATAGATTGATCAACCACCACATTTCAAAGGCTTCTGCAGTAATCATGTTTATAGAAATGAATCTAATTTTATTAAATTTTTGAATCAGTGTCAATGACAGACTGAAATCCCCATTCCAGAACAGTTTTCCTCTTCACCATGTTGATTGAAAGAAATGTGAAACAAAACATTGAAAAATTGCTCCTGAATGGTATTTTATTTCTACAATACTGTACCTGAACCAGCTTGTTGATTTCTCAACTCACAAGCACCAGTTGCTACAGTGTTATCAATGTCAATTTCCATCAATCCTGAAGCCAGATAGTTGTTGATTTCATGCATAGCGAAATTTGACAATGTCTTTCATTTAGCAGTGTCTTTCATTTAACGTTTTGCTTATCATTCAATGCAGTGGGAGCAAATTTTATAAAGATTTTGCAACGTCAGAAATATGCCGTCATACTCTCTATGAGCGACGGCATTTGTGGCATCATTGCCGAATGTTGTCGTAAATTCCAAAGGTTGAATAGATCTCATTGATGAAAAAATGCTTATATTTTTGGTGGGAACACTAAATGGGTCTTCTTAACAAGTATTTGCAATAAGAACATCGCAGGAATGAAACACTGTTCTCGCAATTTGCGAAACCCTGGTTTTCTAAATGAAAGTGTCAATGACACTGTAGCTCAACTTGTCAAGACATGTACCTGTATAGTATGTGACACAGCAATGACAAACATCAAGGTAATGACCTGATAACAAAGGTACATATAAAGTATTGTTACGGTCTGTACATAAATACTGACCGTAGCCTGTAACAAATGTATAGGTAAAGTATTGTAAAGGTGGGTGACAGTCAGATGCTAAACTAGAAAAGAAATCTTTAAGTCCCAGAGTGGGTCTGATTGAACCCCAAAATATTTGTTCTCATAGCACAGTGATAACAAAGGCACCCCAAAACACACTCATTCCTGTCCCAAGGTGAAAACAAAGGAAGTTTCGTGAAGATCAGATCATAAATACGAGCTGTATAGAAGTTGTGACAAAAAACTGATTGGACCGAATTTCGG